>JAQGAP010000240.1:0-47764 GCA_034697805.1 Orchesella bifasciata
ATTTAAATATGACCACTAATCCCCTTTGTATGATACTCTTTCATGTGGATGGCTATCACGAGCTGAATGCAGCTCGCTACACTCCACACCGGGGACCTGATATGCAGGACGTGGACCCTCTTTTATTTATTGATGTATTTATTTATGTTTGACTAATGTTCAACTACGTTTATCTTAATTGTATTATACTGACTGCAAATGTACTGTATTTGATTGTTTAATGTTCTTGATTCACGATCTTGTTTAAATATTATTTGACACAGACGTTGTACCAGAAGAAGCTGGCTAAATAGGTTGGGAATTAGTTCCCAATGAGTGAGGTTTTTTCTCTCATCTTCACCTAGTTATATAACATCTTGTACTAGTTTTTTTTCCCTATTAAGGGTTTTTTTTAATACAAAAGTTTCATGCACATTTTCCACTCAGCCTGAAGTTTTTTCCCTTACTCACAGCTATCGTCTACTTCGTCCTTTGTATTTATACGATATTGACTAATGTACTTAAGTATTTCTATGGACGTTGGTCTGTTTTCTCATATGTTCAGTTACCAAAAGTCTGCAAATAAAACGTAATAATTAAATAATAATTAATAATAATAACTAAACAAGGGTCCGACACTTGAACTCATCATATTGGAATTGAAAAATCCTTTCTCTTGTGTATCTTCCCTCTTCCCGTTTTTCATGTACTAAAATAGATGGAGAAAATAAGCAAAACTAGTGGATAGAAAAAAGGAAAACATGGAGAGATAAAAAAAGCATCGAAAATTAAATTCCTCTCGTTCAACTCTTGCTCCCTTCCAAATTGTTCTCTAACTTTTCAGTTGGTAATAGTCCAGACGCTGAAAAACCGGCACGTTTCACCAAAAAATGGAGAGAACGAAAAGTTTCATGCATTCGATTTTTTTCTCTCGCTTACTAGCCGTTCATGAAGATGTGAATTGCAAAACAAGTTTGAAAATGGGAAATTACGTACTTGGAAAAAATTCTGGAGAATGTGAACGTGAAAGCGTATACAAGTTTTGTTACGTGAACCTGTGAAATTTTTCATGCTTGAAGACAAACGTATTATCTATGGCTGTCGTTCTAAAGACTTAATAAAAATGCTCTCCACATTATTCGCATTTCCATGATAATCGTTGGAAAACAAGATCCCATTTGTATCTCCTCATCTCATTTCTTGATCCTAATTCGGAGCACCCATTGTTTTCCAAGTGAGCTTCGGAGATATTTTGTTATATAAGGTTGTTTCGGTACACAGTTCGTTTAACAAGATGTTTTTTTTTATCTCAAGTTATTTTTCTCATTTCTTGGTTCTTCTGAATATTTTTGCAAGCGGAGGAACAATTCAGGTCAATGCACAAAATTACATATTTGCCCATACACGGATCTATTTGACCGTTGCCAGTCGTTGAGTTACGAGTAGAAAAAGTTGGAGCGCAAAAAACCGACTTTGATGCCAGCTTTTTTGGATGTCCAGCTAATTCATTCGCTTTTGCTACTCGTGCAGTAAAGGCAACACAAACTTTGTTTTTTCTTGCGGTTCTCCGAATCGTATTTGCACATACCTTACCAACCCAAACCTAGATGTACAACTAGTATGCAATGATGACTCCGGCTGAATGAGCAAGAATGGAACAGGAATCCAGTCCAGAAAAGCCACTGGAGGAAAAAAGCACAAGCGAAAAATGCGGATGGACCGCCAAAAAAGTAACAAAGCAAACAGGGAGCACAGCCATAGCCACACAGCAGCATCTTGCAATCATCTTTGGGTGATTCATGGCCCTACGGTAGTAATGCGTAATCATTTTCCGAAGGCTTTGGATCTCCCTTAAGAAAAAAACTGGCAAATAATAGCTTGTGTGTGGATAATACTAGCGAGGTAGATTGGATTGATGCTTGCATTGCAAACAACATCCGTTGAGTATTATATTATACCGACTGGATTGAATTTTAGCTGGACTCTGGTTTTCCCGTTCCAGACCTGCCGGATGATGATGATGCCCTGAAAACTTCTATTTGCTATTGTTTGTAACGCTCTCGGGAGGAATTGCAGATGGATGGATGGATACAACAATTTAAAAAGTGAATTGGGATAGCACATTTTCCCTTTAAGGCTCCCAAGAGAAGACGTATGAACCTTGGAGTCTAAATAATCGTGTTTTTGCAAGTAAAACGAAAACCTGCAATGCTTCTAATGATAGTAATGACCAGTGGGCAAACTGATCTGATACTTCTGGTTAAAAAAGAACATTTTTTAACAAGAAATATAAGGTATCTTTAACTTTTAACCAATTCTGTTCTGCAGATACATTATTTTGTTTAGCATTACATAGATTCACAAGGATTCAAGGATAAACCTATCGAGTATTCCGATTCTACGTTTTAAACCAAAGGGGAATCTACAATTTTAATTTTAATTTGTTTTCTCCAAAAAGAATAGATAGTACAGCCTCAGATCGAAATAAAAAATAGCCCTGTTTGTTTCTGATGTAGCTTTTTTCAAGAAATAAATCAGGATACTATACTTTTGTTACAGGCCCGTTTACTCAATTTCTCCAACTGCAAATAAAAACTTCAACTTCCAATGAATTGAAGAGCTACAACTGTAAAACCAAAAGTAATAGGTATGAGGTCAAATGCTTCACAAGTAATGAAACAAAAGAGCCTTACATAAAAAAGAAACCAAAAAAGATAAAAGTTCAAAATCCTCAAGATTTATACTCATGTGCTCATTCTCTTACTCTCTAAAGTGATGCTTAAAAACTCTTCTGTATGGATGGCAGCGTAACACCACCACATGGGGAAGAACTTTATAGTACCTACTTTTACTTTGAAAATTTTCTACAAGAAATCACCAACATATTAAATGAAGACTTATATGTGTGTCTGAGTGAGTACGTGAAAGAAAACCCAAAAGTAGCTAGCTACCTATACTACTCTCATACATGTATACTTATACCTAACTACATTTATTTATAGATAACATGTATATGATGACATGACACTTGTTCTGCTCCTACATATAATGTACAAGAGCGCTACAAAGTGAAAGCTCCACATTCAATTCAACTCTTTGATCCAATCTGTTCCAAGTTGTAATCCTTGATGAGAAAAGCAGAGCAGAATATATACACACAAAGTTTTTACAACTACTGGCTCGAATTGAATGTGAAAGGGAGATACGGAGAAAGTTTCGAAACAAAAGAACTTGAAACGTGTACTTATAAATTGTTTTCCATTTCTAATTATTGGCATTTACGAACTTGATGGTTTTGGAAAGCACTCGAAAAAGAGAAGGAGGCCTTCATTCTTTAATTGGTTTATGATACACTAAAGAAGCGATTGTTCAGTGAGAAATATCATATACTCCACAGCATTAATGATTCCACCACTTATAAAACATATATATAACGTGTGTGTCTATGAAGTAGAACGATGAACTACTTGACGAATTTCTGCGTGGTAAGTCTAACTCCCAAGAACTTGTCAATGCAATCAGACAAGTCATCAATACTTGTCCACGTGTATGAAAAATGTAGGACATTCCTTCATTGTGGATGTTATTGCAGACTTGTGTTTTTGTAATTTGTCACAACTTACTTATTATGTCATTCCAATATATATCAACTGATAAACAACAAACAAGTTGGTGATACTTTGGGGTTTCAGCCTTGTCTACTTATACACGTATTTCAGTAATAGTAACTACGTCTTTAAAACACACAATATACTCAGGTTTTCTATAAGCTGTACTTTTCAACTTTTACCATCAGTCTAAGCCTCATCATAATTTAGCTGTATTATATCCTTACTCAAGGCATGGACTATTGACCTAGTGTATTGATTTTTATTATGTTGAATAGAGACGACCAGTCCTCGACAACGGCGACCGGTACGGTTTTCAGTTGCATGTTGCATTCAAACTCGAAGACTTTATGCTGCAATGATTCACCAACCGATGCATGTATACTTTATTTTGCAGTATCATCATCTTTGTGCACCGCTAAAATCCCGGGAGGAATTTAAAGATTTCAAGCAACGTACGATACTGCCTATCTATACATTCATTTCTACAGCTTCTACTGACTGAGTAAGGGAAAATGAAGAGCGAAGGAAAAACACAAGCCCCGACTCCTTCTGGCGATGAAAGAGTTTATAAGCTACGACACAATATCCTGTGTCTGAGAAAACAAAGGAGATCCGAACCCACACAGGAAATTTTTCCTGGGTAGAGAGAGAACGCTAACACCTACTTTGTAATTCGCCTCATCTCTCCCATTTTTCCTCACAATGGAGACAGTATTAGTGCTGCTACTGCATGTGCAACATTATTACTCTCACATGTATTCGTTATATAAAGCAATACATAAAATGTAATGTAATGCTCTACTTAAAGTTCGCAAATACGATAACTCCTTTTTCAGCCGTTTCTTCCATTATCCTTTCTCGTCTTGTTTCGATCACATGGGAAAACCTCAAAGGATTGACCAGTGGCAATCATGTACTTATGTATCTTATTCCATCCTTGTTCCAGTTACAAAGTGCATTTTACCAGAGAGTCCTGCTTTGTATCTCTTGCACATACATATTATTATCTACATCTACTTACATCCTAAAATGTAGCATCATTGTCTTTCGTTAGAGACCATTTTCGATAGGATTGCTGTGGACATTTCCATTCTTTTTCTTTGGTGGTCCGCATTGAACCCAGACTATCCGTCATGTACCCCAGTCTTTCTTTAATAAAAACTGGTTGTTCCTGCGCTGAGTTTCTAAGATGTTTCTAACATACGTGTATGGCTTACGTTAGTCATAGACAATTCACATCCTCCTGCTAATACCTAACAAAAAAAGATACTTTCCAGGAGAGAGAATGGAAACTCCCGTTAAATACAGACAGGATAAGATTTAGGTCGAATTTCGAAAATGTACTGCTGTGATGGAGGATGTTATGCAAGTTGACCACGAGTATTACGTAGGTTTGGTTTTATGTTCGAATAAGTCAGGAGAGAGTGAAAGTGACTGAATCTCTTGTCCAACTAAAAAGACCAAAACCAATAATTAATGGGTTGTATGCATTATCACTTTCCCTTCTAAATGCCACATGTATACAATAATGTATATTACTTTCAAAGCTGACCAGCTTCCTAATTTGGGCGTGCTTAATCATAGTTACGTGGTACGTACGGGTTGGTCTGTTACGTATTTTATTGCTCATTGCATTGAGTTGATTGCTAGTTTGATACGAAATCGAATGTGTTGAATAATCTCTTGTCAAAGTTATCAACGTTATCACGCATTAAATATATGTAGTATCAGCATTATGGTGGTGTTCAGACCTGGAAAAAGGAATGCTGTCCAATTTGCAATATCAACAAGACCCCTCATTTGGCACAGATGTAGATGCGGTTTTTACTCTCTCTGCGGAGAGTCTGATTTTCTTTCATTCTTTCATTTGATCACAAACCACATAAAGCCAAAGCAAAAGTGGATGAGACTGCTACAAAGCTGTTGAGGTATTACACCAACGTTTTGTGGCGATTGTCACTCATGTCACTTTGATTAAACACATTGTGAGTTATATTTATTCGGGGTTTTCTGCTTAACAGCAATTACCACATGTAACGCTCAACAAGCCCAGGAGACAAGTGGGAATATGGGAATGAAACAAAAAGCGTTTAATTAACCTTTTCAATGACGCAGACGAGATTGATATTGCTCCCTTGCTCAACATGATACTCCCCATTGCCAAGGATGAAGGCCTCTGGTACGGCGATGAACAAGTTGACAAAATATGAAATAATCCCAGTTCCAGTTGAAACCTGTAGAGAGCCAAAGAACAAAAAGAATATGATTATTATGAACATGTGTTTACTTATATAGAATTATTACAAAAGTGTGCAGCCATTATTTGTACGCATACCATGTCTAACGACGTGATACATATAATAGTCAACTATGCGTGAGTGAAAGTTAATCCATTAGGAAAAAGGCATACATTTTGGCTGTGACTCAAAACTGCATACGGAATATTATATGTGCTTGAGTCGAGAGCCTGAGCTCAGCACACACAACATAAATCATGTTTTTTGTGAAGGACATTTTTGTCACAAATGTCACTTCTAGTTCTAATACTCCTCTGACTTATGACACATTACTTTGTTGGGAACAAAAGTGAGAAAATGATGGTTGCTCTCCTATACGTGCCTTGGCGGTGTGTGGTGTAAAATATTGTGCAAAATGTGTTATTCCATCGTTTATATAATAGCATGTATTAATGCATAATGCATATATATACAACCATGTAGCATGAAAGCGGATACATAAAAATTGATGAACGAATTTATTCTCGTTTTTGCACCTCACCTGACATTCATATGTTCCATTGTCACGCTTCTGGACAAATTTAATTTGTAACGTCCAGTCTTCGGTTCCATCAGCGTGGAGAACGTTAAAACGTTCGTCGTTTGTGTATGTGGTCTTCCCTGTGGTCAGTATATGCCAGTCTCTTCTCCGGATCCAGGATATCTGTGAATAAACAGCGGAAATAATTAATCCCATTTTGTGGCTAGTCAATAACAGAGCAACCGTGGTTTGGCTAATCGGTGAGGAGTGAGTAGCAGCAGATGTAATAAAAAGATTCAAACCATTCATTCTGCCGCAGTACGGTCAATGCCGTTTTTTGGATTATTTTTTCCTTTTTTGCTTCAGTTCCCTTTATCCAAAACGAAATATTTTCAATGGGAGTTACAAAACCATAAAAATTCTTTATAGAAAAAGCAAAGTAATTTCTGAATGGCATGCATCTGTAAGCCCAAATCACATAATATGCGGTTAGTTTGCAAAATCACAAAAAGCCATAACCATACACGGAAATATTTTTTTATGAAGAATGGGGAAAATGCACATTACCAAAAATGCTTGAGAAAGCATGCACCCAGCAATAATTATGACGCAGATCTGAAGAACCAAAAAAGGCCCTTAACTTCATCGTAACATACACACTTGCATGTCATGCCACGCACACAAATAACAAAGCAAGAAACAAGAATCGAAGAATATTATATCGCAAAAATCGTTAGCAAATAATCCTTTTTCCACGCAGCTAAATACTTGAGGCACAATCCCCAATACGTTTATATACATATTATACGTATATATAAGTATTACATAATATTGTATATTGTATTAACGATGGTGGTAGAAGCAAGTTTTTTTGGTACATGCACGCCTGCCACATTAGTGCAATAAGTCAACTGTGCAAATGTTCACGGTTCGTTAGGTCGTCTCATAGATTTCTTCATAAATTTTAGCGAAACTCCACAAAACTGGAGTTACATTCTGAGAAAAAATCTGTAACAAGAAATTGAATGTACCGCACCAACTATTCCTACTTCTGTTACTTACTTATACTCCCATAAATTCTGCAAGTTTCTCCTCCTTAACGAAGTAAAGTTATATAATATGACGAAGAGGAGAATAGGGAATATACAAATCCTAAATATTCACGCATACGGAAAAAACAAACAGGAAAGTGCACAACTCACTCACTCACCCAGTACGTGAAGGAGTGTGTGTGAGAGAGAAAACGAATTTTCCCATTTTTTGGAGAACAAAACATTAACGCAGAAACTGGAGCAGTAGGTAAGTGGAAAAAGAGAAAGGAAGTAATTTTTCCTTTGCTAGTCTGTTCATGTGTTTTTACTTCTTTATCCATGTGGATTGTTTGGAGGATTCGCATGAAAACTTGAGCTTGTGAGTTCACAGGCATATATGTACAAATACACTCCGTGCATTCATTTTGCTACTTCCGCTAAAGCTTTCATAACTCGAGTGGCGGTTGAGCTGGCTGTAGCAAAGCGCTAATAATTGAGAACGAATATGTGCTTTGCTTAAAAATACAAACGCAAAAAATCTTTGCTTTCGCACCAATTTAACAATTTAAGATTTTCCTACTGCATATTGCATCCAACCAGGGAATGCATATAATAATGCGTACCTAATGCCTTTCTTCTTCCTGTTGCTAATTTCCTGATTTAAATTTTTATGGTGCTCTGCTCTCGTTCCCTACTTTCTCAGGATAAAGGATTCTGACACAGTGCATATTTATGACAAAATGTTTTATGGATCAGTCTCACACATCCACTGGAACTACATGGTTTTCTCCTACTCGCAGATTTATGATAGCAAATGTTGTGTCATATATACATTTCATGGGATGTTTGTGTTTTTTAGAATCAGAAGTTGGTTCAGAAATGCCTAAGAGAAGAAAAAATAATATTCCATGACTCAAGAAAGAGTCCAAATTCAGAATATCCCTTGAGGTACCTACCAACCTACAGCGTGATACAACGAAAAGGTAAATTTTGACAAAAAGCAGACTGATATAGTAGTATCTTGAACCTTTAGCACTAGACCAGTCAGAGGAAAAAGTTTTTTTCTTTTGAGATATATTACCTTGATCGCGATTATCCCGAAGATGTTCTTTGAAAAAGAAACAAAAAGTAAACAGAAGGAGAAAGTATGTGGGCCAAAATGTAGTATTTATGTACAGATATCTTACACGTTCTCTCCTTTTCCCCAAATGTCAAAATTTCTGAACTGAAATATACTGTTTCTTGCCAACACACACACCATCGCCTACCTACTTATACACAGTCACGCTTCTTTTTTCCTACTATCTACTCGGATACGGTTTCATTCACTTGTCCATGTGCTTTTACGACTACGTATGTATCGCATGGTAGTGCTAACTGACTCGTCTGGTATGGCCTGGTCTGATTTCTAAGCGGTGGTTGTTCACCAAGAAAAAAAGGGAAAGACGAAGTATGCGGAAAAGGGAAAGGAGAAGAAAAAATGGTTGATCGTAGCAGGAACAAACAGACTGCGTCACAGACAGAAACAGTCCCTCTTTCACATAAAAATAAAAATATATGTTTCTGTAACTCAACTCGAGGACGAGAAAAAGCATCGTTGGGAAAACTGGCTGCCTTTTCCCTTGTTCTCCAATATCATCATAATGTAATTCTTTAAGGGTAGGTATACCAAATACATTATATATTATTATCGTATCTTACTGCACAATAGCGTACCTTCAGGTTGCTATTTAAGTGTCAGCCTCAATGGGCTTTCCCTCTCGTCACTCACTCACCCAACCCGTCCTTTCAAATGAGCTAACTACGCTGTCAAGACAGGGCGAAAGTACACCCGACATGAAAGTGAAAAACCTATGGCAGAAAAGAAAGAGTGGGAGAGGAAAAACGAAATGTTCAAATGGAAAAAAGCCATTTCTTAATGTAGGAACAAAAAAGTGGCCTAGTTATGTGTGTTGGTGCAATCTCATGTTTATTTCAAACAGGACCAACACCACTACCACACATCAAGCCATAAAGCATGCCGTTATAAAAGCCGGTCGACTAGTCCCTCCAAAACCACATATTCTATATACTGGATTCTGAGAAGCATTAAGTTGAAATGCTTTCAAAAAGGGCTACATCACAAGGCTAAAGTTTTTGACCCGATATATATCAGTTTGAAACATTAAAGCGATGTTTAATGATAGTAAACATTAAAGCTTCCTCCAAAAAATGGACTTTCGAAACTTGAAAAACATTACATCTGAGAGAAATGTTTTGCCAGAGAAGGTGGTAGAGGTGGTGTGGTAGCCACCGAAATGTCGGCTGTCGACTTACGAGCTGAATGCACTTCATCGTTGAGTTGAACATTTTTTTTATCGTGAAGAAGTGAACCAGTAGTAGTTGCGGTGAGTTTCCTTTCATTTGAGATCAGGAATGGAATACAGAGCAAATGGTGGGCAGGTTTTTTTTGCCACACGGTTGACATACTTTTGTTTGCTTCCTTCGCCAGATTGTGGACATAAAAATATATTTGAGTTGACTTTGTGTAGGGGAACATCACCGGGATGTTGATGATGTTGCAGTCAGCAAAGTCAACTTGGATTTCTGCCCTTGTCGCGGTTCTAAAAAGTGGTTGGGTTAAAGCATACTTTTAACATAACTGCTGTCGTGCGTCGTGCGAAGCTTTTAAAATGTGGCTTTGAACTGTATTTTTAAAAGAAAAGAAACCGCAGCAGAAGTAGATCAAACGGATGGAGGTTTTTTTTTGTCGCAGCCATGTTTACTTTTTGAAATGTGTTTTCGAAGAAATTCCCAACCCAGCACACGTGTACTGTTAGTTCATTCGGGAAAGTTGTAATTCAGGTTGGATACATTATTCAAGGGCAAGGGTTAAATAATATAATATTTTAAAATGAATCATGAAAAGTTTTTCAAGTCTTTAAATAATACTCTAGTTCATAGAAATGACACTGTTGACTGCTCTAATCAAAATTAATTGATTACTAAGCTCAAACCAAAAATTATTCATTTTCTTCAAATTGAGCCTCAGAGCAGGAAAAGTTTTGGTTTTACAACAGAAAACGGTACAGTAGTCACGAGCGCATTTCATTCAGTCTTCCATTTCTTGCCGGGATTTGTTTGGTTAATACCAAGTGCTCCCAAACAACCAAAAAACGAGCATGCTTTCACCACTGATTACAAAGTCTCATTTCAAAGAAATGAAAGCCTTGTGCAGGCTCAGGAAAAATCTCACTAGGAACTTGCTACAAATGCATACTACTACAATGTATCTAGGTCTCGATCCTTCAGAAAACTTTTTGTGTTGGAAGGAGCAGGAATAAGAATTCAAATCCCATTGAAATTTCCCGTTTTCTTCCTTCTCCTAACTAGTTCTAACATGTAAATTATATGGATTTTGTACAATTTTCCAACACGATGATTCCCTCTTTCACTCACTCCACTCCTTTCTCTCTGCGGTCTCTTATGTAATACATTACGTGACATAATATTCATGGAAGGCAGCAAACTCAAAGTTATTATGGTGTATGCAATAATAACACTTTACGTTTTCAAGACATTTCTCGCTATTCTTTTGCTTCAACTTGGTATATGGTAAAGCAAGAGCAGGCTAAAATCCACCAAAATAACAAAAGGGAATTGCACTAGGTTTGGTATTTTGGACAACTGCACATACACTCCTCCACTCTCTATTTCCCATCAACTACCCACGTGTCAGCAGGTTTTTTTCTCTCGTAACTTAAATCTCCAAGTTGATTCTGTATTCTCCCCATGCCCCCATTTAAAAACGTGTTAGTCCATACTTACAAACAGAAGTGAAGACATGCAGATGATATTATGGGCTAAAACTGCGTAGATTATGGACAAGGTGAAAGGAGCTCCAAAAGAAGAACAGTCTTTTGTGTGGTGTGAATCTGCAAAGAGATTTAAAGCTCGATAGGACAAGACCAATGATTATAACTTCCTCTTATTTCTTTTATTCTGCTGCGTGCGTACATTTTAAAAAACTATCGTAGATGAGAAGTATAATAGTACGATGCTCCCAAAAGAACTCATTTCCATCAGTAACAACCATTTCTTTTTAAAAATGTTGTAACATTCATTCAAGATATCCTTTCCTTTCTATCTCTGCTCTTTTCTTTGGTCTGATATCCCAGTTGAAGTTGAAACTAACCACGACTGAATGTATAACCTTGCCTTGATCTGAAATTCTGGTTGAAAAGATGAAGGTGGTAGTGTTCTAAAGCAATATGCAGTGCAATGAGAGGAGATAGAATGAAAATGCAAAAAAAAAGGTTTCACAGCACACATTCAGAGGCAGTTTTTTTCTCCTGTGGTAGCGGCTAGATATTACGAGAACTGACTACTGGAACAACTGAACTATTCATGGTGAAAGTCGGCTACTACTGTCATTTCATTGTTATTATATCAGTGCAGTGAGGGCTAGCGGCTCACAATGAGGATACTAAAAGCAAATGTTAACATTGTATTGTCTGCTGGTGAAAAAAGGAGAGAGAAAAGTATCACCAAACTGTGGAATAGGTATACTTATACCACCACCATGGTGGATTTATCCAAAGACAGATCATACACTTACTATGAGGGCTAATATGAATGTAGAATGTTGATAGAGTAGTATATATGTATATTGCCGACTGTGCAAAAAAGCCACTTTTCTTTTTTCCTTGTGTCTTTTTTCATGACAAAACCACTACATGGCTTATGTCCATTCGCTTAACCAGAACAGACCCATTTGTCCCCAAAAAGTAGTCTCAATTTGTCCTTTTCTTTTAGTTTTCTTTACGGATTTTCATTTTATGTTTATGACTTCGTCACACACAAAAAAGATAGGAGGAAAATAATATGGAACGAGGACAAACTGCATGCATGCATGTATCGTAGTGAGTGCGGTGGATGATGTCGATGTGATGATGGTGGTGGTATAGCAATTCCTGTTAGCCTACGGCCCACTAAACTTTCTCCGGTATTGTACACAAACTGTGCAAAAGGCAGTTCCCGTCCAAACTTGCTCCTTTTCCTGTTGGGTGAGTTGACGTAGTCCAGCGCTTTTATTTTTACTTCTTTCCCAATCAATTTGTTGAGATTGGAAGATTACATAAGTTTGCAAAGTACGGAAGAAAATATGCTGAGTCGGAGAAACTCCAGAAAAATTGATGGGGAAGGAATGAACCTGCTAATTGTATTATCGTCAAGATGGACGGACGCGATATGCCAAAAAGCTGGGGGAAATAAAGTTGTAAAATATAATCGGGAATATAATAAATCGGAAACTTTTGGGATACGATTGCAACCGTATTACTCGTGCCGTGAATAATTTAAAAGTGAAATGGACTTGTTCATCCTGAATAAAAACACAAAGATATTATTGAGGGAATGGAATTAGCTCGTGGAGTCAGGTCCCAAAGTCCCCACACATGAAGATATGTCCTCTAGATTAATTCTTGACCTCAATCCGATCTCGTGAAATATAACGTATATTGACAGTTGACAAAGTAAAAGTACTTATTTTACATGGTGAAAACATAGTGTTCGCCAAAATAAATGAATGGAATTTGTACAAAGTACATAGCAGAGTGGTCTTACTTAGCACACAGGAAAAATCTAATAAAATCTTATGGTCTTTTTGCTTTTTTCTTGCCCCTTCCACCACCAAGCTACTAGAGTGAAGGCAAATAAAAACTTAGTGTTTGGAGATGGAACGAAAAAGCAAAGGGTTCCCAGAAGAAGAAGAAAAAAGTGACCCAGTCATTTACGAACAAAAGGAAATGGGATTGGCTGCTGCTCAATCAAAAATGACTTTTTGTTCCTCCTATTTTACTATTAGTATTACTACTGCTCTATCTGCCAGAGGAACACAACAGTATGTTCTACTTACTTGTTCGGGTTATTACCAGACATATCCGAAGTCAATTTTTCCCTTGCCTTCCTCCTTCCTTCATTCATTTCGTGCTTGTAAATTTTTTTGTCAAAAATGTGAGCATAAAAATATATATGCATTTTTGTGCTCTGTCAGAAAAGCCACAATCAGCAACTATATGCATCCCACAATAAAACTAAATTCGACAATGAAATGACGTACACACTTCCTTCATTTCATTTTCTCATGTTCATTTACGGATTAATGTGTTGTTGCAGAGAGAAAGCTGGTGGAGGTCGAAGAAAAGAATGTGGAAAATGCGCTTTAAGCCTTTTTCACTTCCTCCCTACTTTTTTATGCAGAGATTCTTTTCTTTGAGAGAGAATGGACGAGGGTAACATGCACTAAGGCGTTTTCTGTGTAATTTCTTATGCATAAAAATGGCATGTTTTATTACAAAAAGGAGTAGTGTTTTGTACTGTTTTATTGGCCAGTTGTTGGAATGAATAACATGTCGCCAATTCCCCCTTTTTTGAATTTCACTTACGCACGTGATATTTCATATAAATAACCGTGTTTGATAAAAAATAACGGTTTGACCAGCCTACAACTAAAAACTTTTTTTTTGCTTTAGTTTCAGCTACCTACATGTATATATAGTTGCTCGTGACTTTTTAAAAAATGAAGTGAAAGCTGTCCACACATTTTTTCAATGGGAGTCCAGCATTGCACGGGTATATATATATATCCCATTTTTTCTGTTTTCTGTGGTTGAAGTTTGCCCCATGTGTTGGAGAGTTTAAATGGGATAAAAAACAGCTGAAGGTCAACATCAGTAGTAAAAGCTGGTATTACATCCATCGTCCAACAATTTTGATTGTATCAGCACCTCCATAAAAACCTGATGACTGTCTTGTAACAAAAACTGAACGAGATTGAAAGAGAGAACAACGATTTCGCAGCTAAGACTAAAAAAGTATATAACTATTATAATATACATATATGTAGGTAGGACACATTTTGTGCCATTTTTGGCGACTTTAACGAACTAGATGGAATGTAAAAGTGGAGCACGGCACAACCATGCTTTAAAAACCCAAACTCATTTCAACTCAAAAAGAGGGAGCCGACACGGAGAAAATGAATCTGGCAAGATGAAAATGGCATGTTTCTGAGCAGAATATTAAATAAATGAGAAAGTTGCAAGTGTTGTGCAGCAAAACCTTTTAACGGTGAAATTTTGTGCAAAAAAAACATGCAATTCCTAATTTTTGTCTTTGTTTCACCATGTCCAACATTGAATTTTTATGTACCCATTTTACTAGTCATTATGCTGAACAATGCTGTCATTAATTTTTGGGAAACACACGTTAGGGAGGAAAACATTCATTTTTAATTACTACCACGACTCCAATTTATGGAATCTGGGCAAAAAATCTGTCCTTGCCAATTTGGAGAGCGGGATTTTTCTTTGGAAATTAGTCTCTTGTTATGAGACCCTCCTGACTCCTGAAAGACTGGTGTAAAAACTAGAAAGAAGCAACATTCAAGCCGAACAGTTGGCTAGGTACACATATGGTGCTCATACGTATATGCATAATATCCAATACCTAATGTTAATTAAACCGGAAAATTAAACTAAGTTGTTTGAATTTCATGCACAACATTATGCAAACTTTCACATGCAATCAATGCACAGCTAGCTCCATATTGATTAATGGAATGTGAAAATCGGATTGGGAGCATAATTAAAATTGTTAAGTGTGTTTTTATACTTACCGATCTCTCACCAAGGTTCCTCACTCGGCATCGGAGGAAGGCCGTATCACCCAAGGGCACGGTCATATTGATGCTCGTATTATTTTCAAACGGACTTCCATCGGGAAATCTTGACTGAAGATCTTCATAACTCGCAATATACTTTCTTGAACTATGGAGTACATCTTTATTATTATTGAAGCTAACATGGTACTGGGTTCTGTTTGCGGACACGCGGTTATTACTACTTGAAGGCTTCTTTGTAGACGGGACCTCTGTGGAGGATAAGATCGTCGTGGGCAACGTTGTAGTCGAAGAGGGAGACGAAGGGGGCGGGGAAGGTGATGATGACCCCTCCGGAATTGGATTGCCCAACGGGTCAAACCCAGTGTTACTTAACGCAGTCTCATATTGGTTCCATCGTCGACTGTTTGAGTTGGTATTCGCGTTAGGATTAGGAGGAACCCCGCTTCCACTCGTACTCGTCACAATAACGCTACCCTTGGCTGTGCTGATGCTGATAATAGATCCAGATGCCACATTGTTCACCACCCCAACTCCTAAGGGAAAATAAGGACAAAGTGATTTTAGAAGTTTAGAAGCAACGCTATGTGTACACAGTACATCTTTATAATGACCAGTCTCCAACTACTCAATATTCCATTCACGTGCCTTTCTTATACAGCCCAGAAATCCAAAACTGTTTTCATTCATTCGTGAAAGTCAAGAATACTAAAATGTGGTGGTTTGGTTCCAGTCCAAAGTTCAAGAATCAAAACAAGACAAAACTGAAGAAAAAACTAACTATCTCGAAACGAAAAGAAAACTATCTTTTGGAATGGAATCATCCTCGTCATCCAACCACGAAGAAATACTTTCTTCAGTTTTTGTGTGAATTCAATGCCCATGCCCTGCTACACACATACATGTTTATTTGAGTCCTCTTCCAAAATTCTTGTCTTGTGCGACCTAACCTACTTATTTAAGGAACGTATAATGGGATGTGATGTGATGTATCAGACAAGGAAGAACAAGAACTTAAACTTCTTCCAAAAAGAAAGAAAAACGGAATGAGCTAACCACCAAGTTCACACGAGTGAGGAGAACAGTGTACGTACACCACAGCTACGTACTTGGATTCACTTTTTTGACAGCGGTTTGGTGTGGGGACTATGTGATATGATAGTGATGGAACGCCAACGACTTTTGTGGCAGCAGTGGTGTGGTGGTGGTAGTCGCTAGTGGAAAAAGGGTTGTGTGATAATGCATAAGATCCCTAAGGATATATGGTAGTCTTGTCATGATGACATTTGGCTTGACTCACTTTTTACTCACTCAATCTCATCCTTTCCTGTCTTCATCGCATTGCATCGTCCTCTTTCTCTCCCACAAAATTTATTTTCTATACCTATATCTTAAGACCATAACAGAGTGGTCTTTGGTCTGGCGTCTGCCCTACAACTTTTTTTTTTCGTTAAAAGGGAGGTGAAGAAAGGGATAAATTGTGGTTGTAGTCATACCACGTGCACCCATCATCATCGGTTTCAGAATAAGAATATTACTAAGGGTAGCGGGTTGCCAGTGTTCTCTTGTCCTTGCTACTGCCAACCAATCCACCTTTCCCCGTTTAAAACCCTTATGAAATATTGCATATGAATTGAGAAAGAGGAGCAGCAGTAGTGTATATTAGCAGTAATGCTTCTAACCTCACTTGTCAACCGCAATATGTATCTACACCAGAGAAAGTGAAAGAAAGTAGTAAAGAGTTGAAAAAGAAAGTCATCGAACTGCGACTTTTTATGCGTGACTGAGAAGAGTGTGAAATGAGAAGGAGTCACTTCATGCATGCCATTATATGTATGGACACAGAAAGAAAAAACAGTTTTTGGTTCAAAACCCGAAAGAAGGGGTAAAAGTAGACCCCAAAGAAAATCTAACATGTTTTATGCATGGATTACCTTTTGCATCCATACTCGCCTGCTGTCGGTAGAAACTCCACTCTATTTCGATATACACACTATCTTTTTGTCAAAATTACAATGTGAGGTGAAAAAGTAACAACTTTACTGTGTCTAAAAAAGTTGAGGCACAGAAAGTCATCCATCTGCATAATGGAATTTATTATCCAATTCCTCAAAAACTTCAAAAAGTGCTTATGTATATTTTACGAAAAAGGTAAAGGTAGACAAGACAAGAAAAGGGAGCTGATGCCTCTCACCTCAACCAGCTATGAATAATTTTCTGTTCTTCCCATCTTCTTTAAACAAGAGGAAAGTTTTTTTTTGTGGCAAGTGAATTTTCCATCCGCTATGTACACTCACACTCGTTTGAGCTTTTTACAGCTTACATTACATAGGCATTCCAGTTTTTTATGGAGAGTGGAGGAAAGATTGAAAGAAATCGATGTGCAAAATGAAGTTATATAGTTTTTGTATGACTTCTTTCTCTCTCTTACACACACACGTGGGTGTACGTACGTACACATCATTTCTCCCGGTTCCGGTCTGTGACACTATATACACAGCCGCAAAGTAAACTTTTATACTTTTTAGGAACCAGTTAAAATCTTGCATATTGTGTTTTGTACTCTTCTTTTGTATGAGGTAAAGAAACGGAGCTGGGGACACGTGAATAATGGATAAATTAGGAAAATTAACCACCCATAATTTCCTCATCTTTAAATTATTTACAGATTAGTATATTACCTAAGTTTTTCGATCTTTTGTTTTCCTCGCTTTGCTGCTCTCCCCAACTTTATGTATTATTATGCTAACCTACTCCTGCAAAGTTGATAATTTATTCACATCATTTAGCTCCTTTTATCTGAGTATAATAATCTAAGTTTTGTAAACTTAAACTTAATTTTGGGAAAATATTATATGGATGAGAGATGAGGAAAGCCATCTTGAGATTTGATTCATGTACATATACATATTATTATAGAAGGTCTTTGGGTACTACCTAAGTCTAACGTATTCTTCTCCCTCCAATCCTCCTCTATCAGGTTTGGAACGAGAAGATCATTTTACAAAAGAGCGGCGTGGTGCCAGACCAGACCAGTTTCAAAAATATCTTAATACCCTCACCACCAGCACTAGCTAGCCGTAAAGAGCAGCATGCGGAAAATGAACGTAAAATAGATTTGGCTTACTCTTTCAGTAGGTTAAGTTGCTCCTATTTGGCGTAACTGTTACTGTTACTACTACTCACTTTGGTAGCACCATCATCATATCATATCAGGAGGCAGTCGTTGCCATACACCACCAGGAGAAAACCGCCACGATATCCGTATCCTCTCTCTCTCTCTCTCTCTGACTCTTTCCCTCTTACAAATAATATGCTTACTTCCCCACTGTCCGGATTTGTTTTATGTAAGTTTATAAAGCTCACTTTTCACATTGTGTGTAAGTTTTCTTGAAAAGGAGAACAAGTTTGAAATTTGTATTCCCTTGCCTCTTTACCACAAAATGAAGATTAACTTTGTTCATTTATCATAGCATGGTTTATATGCACTTCATGTAGACATATCCTTACGTTACTGGTTTTGTCCTTAGTAGTAGCGGAGTAAAACAAGGAAATGTATGGATGTACATGCTACCATATCACATATCCGTTTTCTTTACTCCTTTCCAACAAGAACAAGAAGAAAAAATAGAGAGGAGAAGAGAGGATGAAGCCAAATTTCAAAGCCTTTTTAGCCCCCGTTTATTTCGCAACAACGGGAACAGGATGGATGGTGCCAATTCCTTGTGTAACGTTGCAATGCGTATACACAAGACTTCACAAGGGTATAAAACTTTGCTTTCTTATGGGAACATGTATGTAAGCTTGTAGTATAAACCCATTCTTACATATCTGCCATCTCCTTCCTCATACACAACATCATCACCAACATCATATTTTTCTCCCTTTCTTCGAGACAAGTTGAAAAAATAATACAAAACTATAGTTAAAGAGACTTTAACTCGAGAGAAACTCCCTGGTTCAACCTCTCCAGCGAAGCAAGTAAGCGTTAAATGGGGAGAAAGGGCTGAGAGAAAAAGAGGAAGAGAAAACCCACAAGTAAATGATATTAGGATAGTTGAAGAATAAAAAAAGTAAAAAGTTTGACTATAGAAAGCCGAAAGGGAAGAGTGAATTATCCATATGAAAAGATGTACATGTTTTGCAATGATGTTTTCTTATGAACTAGTTTAGCTTGGCAGCTGGATTGGGAAAATGTATCGACGACATCATGACATCCTTCTTCCTTGTCACACACATGTACATTCATTGAACAAAGGTCTTGGGATAACAGGGGCAGCATGACACTTCCCGTCTGAATATTCCTATTGTGTTATCTATCAAAAATGTGTGTGTGTAGTACATTTTTTGATGCTATGCATTATAGATATAAAAGATTTCCAAAGTTTTATACTTCCTCTTCCTCATCATATATCAAACTCAAACACCAAGGTTTTTTTTTGTCCCAAAGCTTATGTAGCAAGCATAATAAATAACGTGCATTATATTATGAAATTTGTTTTTTTCACAAGCCTAACTTGTCACCATTTCATTTTACGTGTTTACCCAAAATCATGCATCAGGAATACATAATCAGCTTTCAAAAAAAGGGACACCATTTCCATATCTGGGTGAGTGAAGTACATGCATATGATTTACATGGGCGAGTAACGCTGACATTTCAGCCGCATCGTATGAAGAATTTTGAACTTTCACGTGCTCCTCTATCCCCAAACTTTTCCCTAGTAGTATTATGCCATAATGACAAAGAAAGTTGCAACTCATTTTGTTGATCTTTTTCATAACCAATTTGCCTTACTCCAGCCAAGCGCATATTTTAATGCCCAACCACCACCACCATAACTATCCCACCTTACCTTCCAAAAGTTTTTTCACATCACGATTACACTGATCTAAATATAATACTTGGTGTAAAGCGATAAACATCAGCAATACTTTTGGAACGTGCTTCCAAAGTGGAGCACCACAGTTTAGTAATGATTTCTCAGTTAGGCCATCACCAACAACAGCATTGGCAGTCAGTTTTAAAAAGGGATACAAAAGCTCAAAAACTCTCGAACTCAAAAAAACGGGGGTTAACCTTTTGTTATTATTTTTAGTACAAGTGGTTATATCAACTATACTACTATGAGCCATTATAAAAAGCTGGGAGTAAATTGACTAAAAAAACTTTGAAGGAAAACACCATTTTTGCGGTAAAAGTGTAATGTATCTATAGAACATAAGTATGCCAAAAAAACGAAGCAAACAGAGAAAGAAGCATTAGTCAAGTGAGATAATAAAGATTTCATAAGGGACATAAACGTCGCCCTCTTGTCATCATAATAAGCTTGCTATATACTAGACGACTACATAAAAACACAAAACTACATTCCATTTCATTCCACTGCGACCCTCCACATTTTTTTTAACTATAAAACTTTCACTTTTTCCCAGTCCGTTTTTTTGCTTTCTTGCTCATTTTACATGGCGTGTTTTTGTAAATACTGCTGCCATTAGATGAAACACGAGTGTTGGAGTCTCATCTATTGCTATTTTTTCTCGTCTTACTCGACGCGACTCTGTGCATTTTTATATGCCAACTTGATCTCCTCTTTTCCTCATATCCGGTGCCGTTTCTGTGTATTTAGTATAACTAAAATAAAACTACTTATAGGTATATGCATATGTGGGCTTCTATAATCATAAAGGAAGCAAAATATGCTGAAAGGGGTTGAAGCGCAAATAGAGAAATAATAAAAATGAAGGACTGAAATATGAACCGTATACACACAATGATACGACTCGTGAGAGGATACAAAAGTGGAAAGAAAAGCATAGACAGTGAAAGACGATGTGATGATAATGATCCTACTTTTTTAGTTTTACACGCTGTAAGGGAATACATCAACATCGATAAAAATAGTTGGGAGCTAACATATTTGCGTACAGAAAAGGATATGGCCAGAAAGCAAAAATGAGAACGAGGACATTCCAAGATTACTTTCGATGATAAAACAATGACACATAAAAATATGCCGTGATGTGATCCACTCTTCCCTTTTATTTTTCTACATGTCAATGTATTAAGTACACTACGATTATCATCATGATCAAGTTCTAAACTATGCTGTCGTTGCACTTCTACTTTGTCTTCTACGCGCCCTGCATGTAATGCATATTCCCAGCGCTGTGGTGGGATGTACGGCTGTATTTATCACATTATGGCTCCCATGCCAGATAATCAACCTCGTTTTCAAGCGCATACCATTTTTATACTTTTTGGAGGATTTGAAATGGGTAAGGGGTAGTTGAAAAGTAGAAGTATATAACTTTTATAATTTGATTTTCAGCCGTGAACACAATATAATATAGTGTACAGTATATACTACCTTCTTGTTCACATTTTTCTAACTGGAAAATTTCATTAATACGCGTTGCTGCTTCCAGATATTGGACGTTGTACTAAGCTTCTTATGTTGTATATAGGTACTTGGTTATTATTCGACTAGCCTAAAAATACACTGACCCCATTGTGTATAAAGCTACTTCTCTCCATTTTCACGTCAGCACCATATAGGAATTACGCAACCAACGTTTTTAATCCGCAAACTTTATGAAGTTAACATCCACGGGTTAATTTTTTCGCTGCCACTCACCCTTTCTACTTTATACCGAAAGGAAAACGCTCAAGCTGTTTCGTTCATCACCGTCCTCAACGGCTTCAACGGGTTCTTCGTTTTGAGAATTCTTGTTAGCCAAGACGTGGAAACTTTTGGGGCTGATGATGTGCGGATTATCAACATGAATGCATTTATTTATCTGCATCTGAAGCAATAACTATAAGAATGGAATTCTCTTTGGAAAAACGGGAGAAAATTGTTAGGGGAATTCGTCCAACCTAGGCATAAAGTTGTCTACCTGTACAATTTAGCTCTACACCATGAGCTGCTGCTGTTGTTCGAATTGCTAAACTAGTTTATGCAAATAAAGTTCCACAAATTGAAGGTAATTGTCTTTCTCACAACGGGTTTAAGTTTAACACACTTTTTAGCGACGGGTGTAGTTCCCTGCCTGCTGTTACAAAGTTTATTGGCGCTTGTAAGTTTCCCGTTCCGTGTTTCCCTAATTACGTTATGATGGTTAAACAAATGCGAGTAGACTTTTGTGTCTCAACGTGGTTGAAAAATTTCTGAGAATTCTATTGTCTAAAATTAGATTTCGCAATGTCAGATAAAGTGAGGGGAAAATTAGCACAAGTAAATGAAGTATAAGAGGCTTTTGACTTTTCTACTTTTGTAAGTAAACGCGCGTGCTATTTGAAGGTGAGAAGCTCGACTACAACTAATTATTTATATGGATTAATATTCATTATATAAGTAGTTCCATCGGTTGCTCCATATCAAAGCATTGTTCGGCGGATGAAGAATGTTTTATTCGAAATTGCAATCTTTACCTTCAATCTGAAATTTGTATCTGTCTACCGGGAGTCCTGGTCGAATCAAATATCTATACTTACTACTACTACCTTTGCTTATACGTAAACATACGTAAGTTCCATAGTTCCATGATTCTGAATTCAAGCCAAACTCTCAGTCAGTCCAACAATTCAAGAAATATCCTGACAAAATGAAATATTGGAATTTGGTATGCATGCATCACCCAAGTTTTTGCTTTTGCTCCACTCACACAAGCCAGTTGCAAATGGTTACATGTCAGAAGTGAATAATAGAAAACGATGAGGGTAAAATTTGGTAATTGACATAATGCAGCCTGGCATGGCACGCCTGCTTCCTGGTCTATGCATGCCCCGTGGAGAACCCTCTGACTGATAATACTTATTATAGCAACGACTAGCTCTACACTCCATCCTCCATAATAATATGACGGTTCTTTATGCATGCTCCACTCTTGATGATGATAACAGCCCTACACTCTACTCCGCTTCAAAGTCTACCTAAACGTGACCTGTTTTTTACTCTTTGAGTGTTTGCCATATCACCCAGTAATCGTACCTAATCATAATAATCATAATAATGATATCAAGGGAAATGATGCAAATGTGAAGTCGTAGAGGAGTATATTACCCAGGTACTCTTTGAAAGTGCTTACTCTCTCACGTTGAAATACAAGAGTTATTACAACAGTCCATTATAAAAATTGGAGTGAACATTAGAGCTACAGCAACACCTTTGCTTTCACCGTAGTCCCAACACAATTATGATCACATCGTTCCTGGGATGGGTGATTGATGCAGTTGTGGATGACACATGAAAGGGACAGGTGAAAGAAATGGGGTCTATATCGCTTTGTTATGATGTGATATAATATTCAGTTGACACATCTGTTTTGTTTAGCAACCTAAAAAGATGGTAGGAGGTATCAAGTAGGTGAGTTACCTGTATAACAAGTTTGAATTCCAAAAGAATGAAAGTTACCTTTTTCTGACGGAACGTTGAATAAGATGAGAAAGCACAGGAGAAACTTGGAGGCGTCCATGCTTCTCTGCGTAGCGCTGTTGTGAAACAGTCTCCCGTTGAAAATGCTACTGAGGCAGAGGCTGGCTCCCGTGTTTTGAGCAGCTGCTGCAGATGCTGAACGGAAGCTTCCGTTGCTTTTTCCCATCATGTCAATTGGAGGAAAAGAGAAAGTCAGTTAAATAAACATGACGGTATGGTGTGGAAATTGTTTTACACCAGTTTGCCTTTACGTATGCAATCAAAACGTTTCGTTATTGAGTTAATCTCTTTCTTGGAAAACGCACACACTTTAGTGTATATGTCTGTAGCACTCGAAACGTTGTATAGATGTCTGCATGAAATCAGAGAAGAGAAAGCTTTCAACATAAACACTTTTCTGCGTAAAACTGTTCACTCATTTTCACTCAAAGCAAAATGATTTTAATTGCTCGTCTATATTTTTCCGAGAAGAAATAAAAACTACTTGATGTACCAAATTTATCACTGCTTTCAATTAAGTTTCAATTCATATGAGATCATTCTTATAAACTTTTTTAGCGGCCAGAAAAAATATTTAATTGTTCCTGTCATTGCTCATATTTTATGAATAATATTTTACTTACAGTAGGTCACTTTCACTGCCTTTGGCGTTTACGTAAAACTTTGAATTATATCAGCAGCTCACAAAAAAGTCTGCCTCGACAGTGTTACCATCTTCTCCATAGTAAGCCATGTTAATTGACAAAAAAGTTTAGTCATTATTCACTAATGATGATTTTCATTCGCTTGAAGAGAGCAGAATACTTTTATTGTGATGTTAAAGGGCCTACACCATTTTATTTCAAGTTGTAAATGAGCAAAGCGTAAGGATGATTCATTCAGAGAAAATTTTTATTAATTTTAGGAAACCAGACGTCCCAAGGTTTTTATTGTTGAGCGAAAGGACTCATCCCTTTTTCATCAGGTTGAATTTGCTATTTTCACAGTTATTATAAAATTATAATTGTATTTTTGCCTCACTTTTGATTATATGGTGCTTGCATCTGTGGACTTATCTATTCCATGATATGATCCCAGCCTTTATAATACATACATACATACATATGGTGCTTGCACTCCATTAATATACTGTTATTTTTCTACAATGTTCATGATATGAACGTAATGCCTACAGACATAATACGTGTTACAAACGCTGGAAGTAAATGTGGGCGATTAGTTTAGAAAAACAACATTTATACACACTCAAAAACTTTCATACAATGTTTGCATCGACACCGGCGCCTGCCTTCGCACACAAGTAATGTTCAACTTTGTAATAGTATCTTCATTAGCGAAAATTTTTATTACAGCGAAACGAAACTACTAATTCAGATTTTCTGAGGGGGAGTACGAACGTACTTGAAACAGACCTTAATTGTGTATTACACAGCAGCCATAGTCATTTCCCTTTGAATCCACTCCACTTTGAAAAGGGATCATTAACAAGTTTTTTTGACTAACGTTTATATCCTTTTTCTTGCTGAACGTCTATATGGTAAATTGAACTAGGGAAACTCCACTGCACCGGAATGAAGTAGAACGGAGATTAAAAAATTGTATTGCTGTTGCACACAGCTTTCCATTCGTCCTCCACTTTTCTCCAGACAGCTCTAAACTCTCGTTTTGAACAGCCCGGTACGAAATCCTTTTTTAAACGTCCAAAAGTTGTAACGCAGAATTGGATTTGAGCCCTGCAAAGAAAAACATATAGTTTGTTAATTAAAAGGTAAGATTAATTAATGCACGCTGTGCTATCGCTAAACATATACTTATGGCGGAGTATAATTTTATTCACTTTACACGAGTATACCATAATAGAGTTAGCACCCCTACGAATGGAATGTGATCCATTTTTAACTTTATTATTAGTTTTCAGATTTTGTTTGTTCTACCAGTTCAGCCATAATTTGGAAGTGGAAGGCTGGCTGGTGGCATGACATGCAATCATGTAAACCTGAATTTGTTTACTTTTCTTTAAATACTCATTTAAGCGGCTCTTTCATGTTTCTACGCATTTTCATGTGATTAAATCCCTTAATGAAGCTAATCTTATTACAGCTTCTAAACAGATGAGGACTTTGTATCGACTTTCTGCTCTCAGTTTTCTAAAGAATACCAACAGCATGTTACGTAACTAACTCACAGAGCTCATCGTTATCCAAGCAAGCCACATAATTTTTAAAATGAGTCTTCCAGAATTCAACATCCAAATCCACTAACTCAAGCTTCATCTCAGTATCCTTTGATGTGTAAAAGTGAGCTGGAGTAATTTTTGGAGAGAAAAAATGCAGCATTTTATGTGTCACTTTATGTAACACATTTTTCGGAATTTGCAACCTTCTTCCAAGAATTTCGAATGTGGTATGGTATTGCATGGCTTGGCATTTTGCATAGAAATTACATATCTCAGTAATGCGCAACATGATGTGGGAAGGACACACTATTTCATCTTGCCTAACGACCCAGGAAAATACCTCGCATCTTTACTTTCTGAAGATGTAGTTTTTTGGCGTATTATCATCATCCATAGTCCCCACTCTTTCCTACATCTGTTCTGCTCCACATTTTTAGGAGAGTGAATAAAATATTGCGAATTAAACAGTTTCTTCGCTCCTTCCATTCCATCCATCCATCCATCTGATGCATATTATCCTTTTTAAGCTGAAAAGGACTTGTCATTAAAGTCAGATGAAAGGTGCCAAGTTGTCGGATATTTTGAAAAAAGAAGTCAAGCAATGTATTAGTAGTAGGGAGCGACGACGACGACGACTGCGATGAGTGAAGATAGAAAGTGGGAGAGAGCGAGAAAAAGAAATACTAAAGAGATGTAAAGTACTGGAGAAAAATGCAAAAGTTTCAAAACGGAAAACAGAACAGATGCATATATATGTATATATATGTAGAAAGAGAGGAGGGAATTGTAAAGAAAGAGTAGGAAATTATATAGGGAATCACTCTGTCATTTCAATTTACGTTATGTTACGTCTCCCTGCATTAAACTGTAGATTTAGGTGGCTCATAAATCTGTTTGAGCAGCAGAAAAGCGTACCTATATATGCACATGAATAGCATATAACTTTGAAAGGAAACAGTGTTACTAGTACTGAAGATTCACTTAGCGTTACTCTGCAAAATATTACCCAAGTACATGCTGCACACACACTGTGCTCCACATAAATACTTTTTGCGAAAGAGAAAGCTGAGCACGATACTCCGTAGAGTTTATATACATCGTTTTCTTCCTCCATTCAGTCAGTCAGTTCACTGCGAAGAAGTGAAAGAAAAAACTGATAGTATCGGCAACTTCCTCAACTTGACTTTCATTTTCTCCATTTCATTTCACTTTTCTCCTTATTTCCCTCCACTACTTTCTTTTACGAATGCGAAATACATACATTCAACTTCAGCCTATTTTTGCTTCTTGCAGTTTTCTAAAAAAAGTCAAAGGGAAAATCTTAAGGTAGAGCATGTAAAAGTTGAAGTTTTAAATCCTCTTTCTCCCCTAGAAAATTTCTCCATCATTTTGAGCCGTTTTCGCATTTCGAGTTGGTTGAGAAATATACAGAATGAGTACACCACATACTCACACAGCATGCAGCTATGTATATGACCTCATCAACATCTCCAACATCATCATCAAAAGGACTTTTTCAAGTGAAAATGGCTTAAGATGTGGTTTATTTAAATACTTTTTACTCTAAAAGCATCTGTCTGTTTGCGGGTTTTATATGCTTAAATTCAAGGGTAACATTGGGAATGGGAAAGGGTATAAATGTAGTATGTAGCAATTAATGTATTAAATTTATAGAGCAAAGTATATTAATTTTATAGCCCATATATCTTTCGCTGTCTGATGCTTGTACATATATTTATATCTGATGTAAGTACTTGGGCTTCCAAACCACATTAAAAAGAGCGAATTTCCAGCTTAAAAGATAGTGAAAGCCACATCAACTTGTAACGAGAATGTATTCATTTATATGAGCATGTATATGTATGTTGCCTTCGGTTTGGGGTACACAATTTGTATCACCAGTAAAGCAGCAGCACGCATTTTTCTCCCGTATTTATCTAACATTATCTCTCCAGGCTTTCACCCCATCAGAACCACTATGACCACATTACACAGCTTGATGAAGTAATCTTGTGAATAGAATGTGAATTACACACACATGCAGGGAACCACCTATAAATAAATAGAGAGCGGTGAACTGAACAGAAACAAAAAACTCTATGTTGACCCAATACTATCTGACCTGTAATACTAAGGCCGTTGTCATTCCCCTTCATAATGGGTAATAGACCAACGAATGAATTCTAACCCTGTAAATACCGCTATTCAGTGCATGATTAAATTTGTACAAGGACGAACGACCTATGCAAAGTGAAATTACAAAGAAGCTTTTAACAAATCAAAAGTAGAATTTATTCGAGCTGACTTCCAATTCAATTCAACACTGCAGAATAGTTTCTCTGCACATACGAATTTTTTATCAATTAGCATAATGCAGTTTTGATTGTATAGCAATAGCTTGCAAAAGTTTACAAAGTGTTTGCTTTGGATTCACATCCTCATCTCGAATAAAAAATCTCTGGCCACCAACTTGATTTGGGACTTCCTCGCGCTTAGGATGTACAGGAATACGACAGATATATTTTATTCACACAAAATACGTTTCAAATGATGCATGCCTCACCTCAGATTTATTTCCCTTTCCAGTTCATTTCCTATTTCTGATATTACACAACAAGTCAATAAATTTTTCGTTTTTCTCTACAAAACTTTGTGAAAGGATCTACTGTTCCCTCATATGCGTATACATCCATACGTATCGTTATTTACAAGAGAATTCCAACAAAAGGATAAATTTTTTTGATGTGATGCGAGGATGATGATGACGATAAAGGAACAAATAACGGAACAACATGTATTTCCACAGTTATTTTTATGCAAAACATAAACAAGAAAAGGATGTATATTTTCTGATAGACCTGTCATTTTTCCTTCTTTTTTTTGGCTACAAATACTTCATGTTAGTTACACAACTGTCTACCAGTACTTCGACAATAATGCATAGGATTCGATACATAATATATACGATTTGTGATTGTGAAGTAAGTGGTATGATGGGAAGACGCGTAATAAATCCAGAGAGAAAAAAAACAGTAAGTAATATAGGTAGGTGGGGAAGAGAAAGTAAGTACGTAAGTATATATGGTAAAGGTTTGCATTATATTGGAGCAATTTTACATGTACCTATAGAGTATTATTATGGGAGATATATAGGGGTTACACAGAGGAACCAGTTTAGTTTATTTGTATGACATTTGAAAAAGAAAATAGGTCTCTTGAAAGTAGTCAGTAGGGTTGGCTGTGTAGACCATAATATATTTTACCGGAATTTGTTGTAGTTTTTGCAAATAAGAATAAAAACGGAGTAAAAAGGATGAACGATAAAGAAAGAAATACAGTGTGATTCTCGTGGAGAGTAAGTGCTGAATTTCTTCTTGTACTACAAAAATACACTTACAACTACACATATTGCCTAGTTCTTTGATCATATACTTGATTTTGCTTGACGTTCAATGTACAACACAATCTCTTCGTTACCTTATAGAGCAGCACAACACTGTATTTGGACAAAAACATCACCAAACAACTATTTTGGTTTTTTTGTGTTGTTTGGGTTGGGTTATAATATTATGGGAAAGAAAGAAGATGGAGGAATAAAAATTGGGAAAAATATGAACCCTCATTTTCCTTCACTTTGCTTAAAATTTATTTGTTGGACGAGTACAGTAAGCAAAAAAAAATATTATTATTATAATGTGTAGAGAAAATGATGGGAAAGAAATAAGGACAGATATATGCATATATATAAAAAATGAGGAAATGAACAGAGTGCCAGGAAAACATGGAAAAGCCCATCACTGTTATTTATATAGCTGCTACAGAGGGATTCCTATATAATGTAAATGAAATGGTGAAAGCAATAATCATAATGTATGCATACATACATACAAAGTTACACAAGTACCACACACGAATATATCCTTTCATTTCATCGTCTGTTGATAGGTACTTGTGTGTGAGAGGAGAAGGATGCAAACTGGCAACTCATCTCTTGAATATGCAAACGTCGGGCATGAAAAACTGGGATAGTTTCGCGTAGCCACAACCTATACAGCAGTGAGCGTCCTATCCTAACCACCGAGTTTCCCTTCGTCACAGCTTTAGCATAATATCTTTTCTGTCATCTTATACCTATCTACCCATATATTTCGAGGGGCAGAAGATGAGGCGAAAGATTTCAAAATATATTGAGTAATAGACAGGAATTGAGGAGGAAGAAGGAGCTGCCTCCTTGTGCTTTGCCAACGAAGAAAATAACAGAAGCATTATATTTTCACTAAAAAATGTTTTTCAGCTTTTTCTCTCTCTCTCTTGCGACAGTTTCTGTCATTTTTCTCTAACAATAAGAGTTTTTTGTTTTTACTTTATGTCTGACACTACGTTATTACTTATCACAGTAAATAATAACTAGGAAAAAAAGGCATTATAGCTTGTGTCAAAAGAATAATATCAGGAAAGAACAGAACGGTGGTATAGCATAAACACTTGCCTAAACTGTGCAAGCGGTAGCTGGTATTTTGCCCCAATTTCTGAAAAAAAGTATACATATATTATATATGGACCCTCAAACTGAAATATATTACGTATGCATCCGTGACAAGAGGAAAGGGGCACATTTTTAGGTTCTTCTAGATATACATTTATTTTGATTTGTTACTTGCTGCTCCTCTCTCATTCCTATTTTTCTAGCTTCTGACTGGAGAAAGAGAGAGAGAGAGAAAGGTTTGTTTGTAGTGTAGCTGTGTTCTGTTGTGTTGTGTGAATATCGGCACAAAAGTGAGTACAAAAGGGAAGATGAGACAAGGTAAAGTATCAAAGCAATGAATCACTACACACACAAACTGCTTTCGCTCGTCCGTTGCTAATGTCTGTTGCTTTTCGATATGCTTCTGGTTCCATGACTAGAAGTCACCGTTACGCTATCCCAAAGAACAGAGCAGGGTGGGTAAATGGAAGCTAGACGAAAATAATGCCACATTGCCACATGTTTCATAGGGCTTGCTCTCATAAGACCTGCCAATTGTAAATTTTCAATGGAAAGCAAAGTTTGTGCAGTCACAGCAAAAACGGAATGAAATGGAGTTTCTAGTAGCGAGAGGTAACCTAAAGTCAGTCAGTCCGGGTTTTCTCCATACAAATTTTCTTCTAGCTTTCACTATACGTTGTAGCTTGTTGTAGCTACTACTTGTACTCCTACGATTTGGCTAAATACGTGATGCAACATCACAACACAACACACTGCAAAAAATAATATAGGATTGGATTTGTATCGGCTTGTCAGGCTGCTCTTTTCCCCTGCAAATTTTCTAGTACGGCAAAAGTCAGAGGATGAGACAAAATAGATTTGTTATTTTCTCCCTCTTCCTTCTCATTCCTCATTTCAACTGGGAGAAGAGATCTGCCCAGGAAAAAAGTCAATTTCGACGGAATGAGTGAGGACTAAGACGAGGAGACGAGGTTGCACATAAAAAAGGTGAAGCACGCAGTAGCTATATAGCACAAGCTCTCCTGATTTTCATTCTTATTACGTAACGGGAACATGAATAGGAACAAGAGTGGATTTTGCCGGTTCTCCGTTTCTTAAGTAAAATTAGGGATATCATTGAAGGGCTGGGAGTAAACAATAGAGAAAATGACAAGAATGAATGTATCTTAATGGCTTAAAGTCACTCAAAGGCAAAGGCTGCAAGGGATAAAAACGGAATGAATGGGTCCAATAACTCCTTATTTCAAAGAGTCAAAGGGCTATACACACAGCAGTAAAAAGTAGGCACATCCCAACCTCTCATTTTCCTTTTCTACGGATCGAGCAGGTCAGTTGTAGGATAGGATGGTACTATGAAATATGTATGTATGCATATCCGTTAGTTCTGTTCTAATGAAATAAATGAATAGCAATCGCCGAGAAAACTCTACCCGTTTTCTCCTCTCTTTCCATTCTGCCTAAAGAATCCACTTTGCAGAGCACGTAAAAAATCTTAGCACAACTAATATTTTGCATTTGTCCAATAGTCACAAAAAATATTGTTTCCTTTTCTTTTTTTCCTCTTATTCTTCTTCCTTTATCCTCAAATAAAAAATAGAAATGAGCTGACACGACACACACATCACATGAAACACGGAATACTAAAGTGCAAATAATACTATATTTTTTCCTTCATTCACTCCACCAGATCCGCAAAAAGTATACTTTATTTTCGAGAGCGGAAGTCGAAAAGTACCCCACACGTTACACGTTAGCTTTAGCTGTTGGCATCAGACACATGAATCCTCGTCAACTTTAATATATTTCAGAACAACCTACCACCATTGTAAAGAATCCAACCCGTTTTCCAACCATTTTGTTAAGAACATGAATGTTTGCCATCTTGCAGCATAACACATGCATGAATATGTATATTTTTTGTGTTATGAGACAAGCTAACAAATTTATTTTTTGTAGTTACTTCTTTATTCTTGAAAACTTGATTGTTACTCGTGAACATGTCTCACAGGAAGAATAAGTGGAGAAAAAACGGCAAAATGACAAAGAAAGAAAAGCAAAAAAGAAGAAGTAAAGAAATCGCAGACGCCAGCAAATCTGCATTTCCCCCTTTCTTAACTTTTCTCTCATTCTGCTACTTACTCGTTTTGTTGGATTTTTTTCCGGAATGCTGACAAGTATGAAGTAGCAGGACAGGAACACAAGTGCGTTGCTGGTGGTAGTATAGTACTGCCAAAAAAACAAACGTATTCTTCTAAAAGAAACAAAAGAAAAAACAATAAAAGTGGCTTTCGCACAACTGTACTTAATTTTCCAGTCAAATCCCAACTGAAACCAAGTGAATATGTGGATTTACTCATTGCAAACTGTATTCTGTAAATAAATGAGTTTGACTGCTTGTGCAGTTGTAGTAGGATGGGTTAATGACTTTTGTTTTGGGTGAAAAATGTAATTTTTAATGTAATTTTCTTCACTTCACAACGACTAACGACTCCCTTTTCGAATAGTCATTCGGTTTTTGCACACGCCCATATCTATGTGCTCTGTAGAAAAACTTTAAAGCACTCGCTATCCACTCAGTACTCACATTGTAAATTACCGTTGTTCATGATCATTAACAATTGAATGGGCTGTGTATTATTGCTGTTCTGCTCAAATACTATTTTTTGTTGAACTAAATTAGGGAGGAGTGGTGTGATGTTGAGCAGCACAACAATACAGCGAAACAGGATAATTTGTAACAGCTGCCTTTTCACATTTGGATTTCTGGGAATGTAGATGAATATAAAGCTGGTTTGGTTGGATGGAGGTCTACAAGTTAAAAACCATTGACACTTGAATTTTACATGCATACATAACGCTATTACAAATGACGTGCTTCCTTTCCAATTCGTCGCGTGGGAGTCACTGTCTGGCAATTGACAAAGCATTTTTTCACCAGTTTCTTAGCTTGCACAGAGGATGCATGACGCCATGTCCTCGTTATCATATCTTATCATTGGGGATGATGATTCCGCTATTTTTCTGCACACACGATATAATTCCGTTGCAGCCTTTTTCCGATTTGAAAACATGTTCAGTTCGAATATGAATGAAGACGAGTTTTTTGTGAAGCTTTGAGCTCAACTACTATACTCCAGTTCCTTCCATAATATTCCTCTTGAGACAGGTAGTCATAATTCCGTGGATCAGATCCGATTCCTGTGCGCACCTTTTCCCATTCAGGAAAAGGGTTTTGTACGTGCGAGTTTGAGTAGCATGACTCACCTGGGAATCAGTATAGATTGCCGAGAAAAACTTTTATTGTGCAAAAATATATTTTTTATACTTTTTTGAATATAAAATGAAAGCTGGCTTCTACCTACATTACTTTTATTGACACTTTTAGTTCGTAACTTACTTTATTTGGCACTATTCTCAAAAACAAGGAGAGGAGTCGTCGGGATTCACAAGTAAGTTTTTTAGAGAGTTATCCAAGCCCAACCAAGTAAGTTTGTCTGTTTTTGGAATTTAAAATATCACATCAGGATGAGACGCATTCTAGCGTGTAACAAGATGCAGACGGTATGCATATATTTTGTGTCTCGTATTCAGGTCAGAAGATTGAGAGCAAACATACGTGCACCACCGTTTAGGTCTTTAGGTTTCTAGGAAAATATGTTGAGTTGCATGTAAAATGCGGCATTTCCATCCCACCAACTTTTGGCAGTGCGATTTTTTGTGCAAATGCACATAAATTCTTTATTACTTTCTCGTGCATTTAAGACAAACGAGGATGGTTGGGTGAGGAGAAAACTTGTGTACCAAACCAAATGAATGAAGAAGTTGAGCAGGGAGGCAAAATTATATTATGAAATTCACTTGCTAAAACTCAATTGTCAGCAAAACTCCATGTTTTGTGTTTCCTTTTCAACAAAAAAGGGATTCAGCTGTCAGGAGAAAGGAAACGAACTGACAAAAAAGGTTGGAAAACGTGAATAAAGCGTTCTATTCTCATCCTCCATGTCCTAATTCGCAAAAATGGGAAGAATACTACGTATTGTGTGCGCACTATTCCTTCAGTTGGCCTATTCAAGAATAGTCAAGTGTAAAAATATAAATATACTTGACAGTCTAGACGGAAGTCTGCATTTGATAATAGGCACCATTCCAACATGAATTAAATTACAATATTGATCACCATCCGAATCAACTGACAATCTACTTTTTGAGAAGAGAAAGTCAAGCATGGCACACTACTAAACATAAAATAAAATCTTGTTATTTATCCTGATGAGCTGATCTTGGAGACTGCCAAAAGCACATTTTTTCAATATTGTAATTTTGCTCTCAACCATTTCTTCATCTTCAACAATCTAAAGTTGAATCTGCAGTCTGAACTAAATGATGATGATTGTGGCATCAACAGTATCTAAATTGAAATGAGTTAAGGGAGAACCCTCGCATCGAGTTACAATTTCCCCATTTCTCACAAGAAGATGAGCACCATGAGGAGATGAAGAAGTGGGAGAGGAGTGACAGAAACATTTATTTCTCATATTTATAATGGAATATGAAATTACCACTATGGAACATTTCAAGTAAAACTTTAGAAATAAACTCCGTTTCTCTCATCTCGCTTTTTCGTACTTATTATTGAATTTCTTTACTCCCCAGTCATTTTCCTGCTTTCACTCGGCTGGTAAAATGAGGGAAATGGAGAAAAAGTGGAAGAAAATAATACATCGCGTAAATGTGAATCTGAAAATACAATTATTCAGATAAGGTCATTCTTTATGACTGTGTATTATGACTATTTTATGCTAATTTTCCCTCATTTACTCTAACAAATCACTACCGTCTTTGACTTATGGATAAAGTATGCTTATGATATGAAGACAAGAGGGTCTGAATTGGGAGAAAGGGAACATAAAGAACAGGGAAAATTCTCAATGTCCCAGAATTTTATTCTTTTACACAATACTTCTGAATCTGTATACACATCTTCCGTTTTAGTCCAACGCAATAAAAGAAGCTTCAAAAAACGTATGCATAATGTGTGGATACATATTATTACAGAGACACCGACTTTATCGTTTGCATTAAAATAATGCGATCTCGTTTCTCCGAATCCCATTGTTTGGTTATTATCATTGTCATCATTATCAGTGGAAGCTGAGAATAGTTTCATGTCAACGACTTCTCCTCTCGTTTTATGGCTAACGATTCTTGCTTACTAAAATGTAATGTGAGTAGCTGTCATCAGATGGAAGTTAAACGAGCTAAAAAGGATTCGATTATCGATTGAGTGTATAAGTATGTTATACATCATCCCACTGGGAATTATTTACGTATTCAGCTTATCAGGATAGATTGAACGGCAGATTGCAAGATTTCTAAATGAGAAATGTGGCAAGGTTGACATTTTTTCGAGGTCTCTGCCTTCACCTTTGACTTTTAGCCAGCTGGCGAGAAGATTATATGCTGAAGAAGTTCATTAAACGGATGTTTAGGTCGTTGTCGTTAAGGAAGAAGAAATACTCTAAAACGTTTCAAGGCAGATGAATGAAAGAAACGGATTAAATAAGTTTGCAGCGTGAATGAAGGTTGGTATGATAAACTATTTTAAGTTTCAATCAAGAGCCCATTTTTATGATAAAGTACTAATAAATGCCAAAAACAACCTTTTCCAGTTAAATTTCTGGAAACAAGCTAAACCCTTCTCGTAGACACGCGAAGAAGTGGATTTTTCAAACTGTTTCCTTTTTCCGTTGTGCCCAGAGAAATAACACAATATTTGGCAGGAGAACGAGATGAGAATGAAGATGAAAAGGGGAATTAACATTAGTTTAATAATCTGTACTTCCGCTAGCTCATCTAGTTAACCTACATGATACGATTCTGATGATGATGGTGCATTATGGGAAATGGCCAAAAGGCAAAAAACTCACATTTTCTTCTATTTTGAAAATTACAGACAATTTTATCATCAAAGATTTGGAAAGTTTCCAGCGGTGCTTTCCATTTTACTCTCCTCTTTTGAAATCCTGTATTACGACTGCTACACAAGAACGTACAAATCATCAACTATATACTTTTAGGAGAACGGAAAAAAGGAAAGCCGCTCTATAAGTAGGCTTTCTCCACAACTATATTTTTCTCTTTCCCTCCTCCTGCCTTTCTACTTGTTTCTTTCCTTTTGAATTACCAAAGTTGTTCCTAAGTTGAAGTTCACGTTTCTTCTCCAGAGTTCAAACATGTACGAAACCACTGTAAATCGATTGGAGTCCCAGCATTTTTTATTTTGATGTACATGCGGGAGCCGAAGAGCAATGGGAGAAAATTGCAGTGGTACAGCGGAGGATTAATGACCCAAGCCGTATTTTACAGATATAACGTAAAATCTCAAACGATTTGAGCTCAACGTGGATTTGTGGCCTTATATATTACTCTCACATGGATGCTCATCATCCTTTTCAGCTGATGCTAGATCCCTTGCTCAAAAACTAAAGGTTACTCTAGAGAAGTACTTTACCATTTTTTCTATCCAATTGGCAAGTTGGTGCAGCAGAAGAGTAAGTAAAAGAAAGCTAAACTGTTACGCACACACTTCTCTCTCTCTCCTTTTTTCTTTTAAGAGCTCAGAAAAAATACTTGTCTTGTATTCCACGAGTGTAGGTGGTTGTGACAAGTCCCAAATAACATGTATGTGTAAGTGCTCCAGGGCGGTCTCATCTTCTTTCCCTTCCGTCTCCTTTGAAATCGGAAGAAAATCTTGGATTTCATTTCCTGATATATCTATCATTTTCTCAGAGTATTTTACTAGTACGTCTCACGTCATACTCAAAATTACACATTTTCCTTTTCTCTTAATCTCAAGTTTTCTAGTGTACTTTTCCCCCTTGATCGCTCCTCCACATCCTCCTCCTAAGACGCCAAATTCTTGCCTGTGGTAATATGATTTCCTCTTATCACAAACTTACCAGCTGTGCTTTCCTCTTGTATCCTGACTTAAAATTATTACTGTGTATTTGTGTGTACCCTCATGATGATGACGATGATGATCAACATCTTCAAAATCCATTTCCCGTCATCAGAACATATAATCACTGGCATTCATTCTCTTCGCAGGGGGCTCTATGCATATTTACATTAGTATGGGAAGTACTCAGCATTTCCAACTTAATTTACAGAGTTCACGCCACGAATAAGCATCACGAAGAAAATCCAAGTCATTTCCCTTTTAAAATATAGTAATAGACGGAATGGAAAGATGTTGGCGTGTATAATCTTGAGTGAAAATCAGTATCCTGAAGAAAATTCATGGAAATAACATCTGTAATCTATTTCACCATGTGTGTGAATGCTTGCATGCATCCACGTATATACTTTTGGTACAAGAGCTTTTAAGGGAAAAGCCTAGATTCCAATGCTGCAGCATGCATGCAATATTATTATTATTATTACCAGTCAGTCAACAGTAAAGCACGCAATATATGCTCGGAGTATGCATTACTTAACATCATCATGCAAACTGTGAAAACAGCTTATTGTATACATTAACCAGAAATTGTATTGCATGTTGTTATTTGAGAAGAAAAAAGAAATTGGATAGTGAACAATCATACTCCACACCATATAGATCCGAACTATAATATTGTTCCATTTTATTATTTGAAGGAACGAGTGAGAAAATGAGGAAGTCAATTTTCATCCCCTTTCATCCATGCAATCACACGTTGCATGCCGCTCCTCTGCTCTCTCCATATGGGCCGTTTGGAATGCACCCGAGCAATAAGCTGAGAAATCAGTGCAGGGCCAAATAGAAAAAATGAGAGGTGCCAGATATCCCATGTCTATTCCATGGGATTTCATGTTACAATTTTTAAGTTAATACCAGATACCAAACCAGCTTATGTATATATTGCTTTCTGCCCTGCTCCTCCTTCTCTATTCTTCTCCTCTCCAGCATTATTATATACATTTTTCCCTAAAAACCATAATAATTGAGAAGGAAGGCGATTAAGATAAAAACTCTTAAAGTATTATGGTTTTCCATTACTTTCTCTCCTTTAGGTCCTCACACTTTTCCTTTATTATTCCCTAAAGTGTATTCCCCAAACCAGAGAATCGCCGGCTTCAGATTTTTTCTGCTCTCTGTTCTCAAATGGTCCCTCGTTTGCTCTCCTCTCCACTTCATTCATGTGCACGCATATCTTAAACCCTGTTTATTTTTTCAAGTTAAACCAGAGTCAGTCATACCCAGTTGCCTTTTCAACTTAAACGAGAGCGTTTTGTCGTCAGAAAATGACAAGAAATGGAATCTCATCGTTGCTCACGTTATGGTATCACTTACTTCCGAGCCTTCCTCTCGGCTGATGATGTGTTCTACATTTGGTGTGGTAGTGGTTGTTGTTGTTGGTGTTTAGGAATATTTGATTTGGAAATGGAGATACGATATTCTGATATGATAGGATGATGGGATGCTCCAACAGCTACTATGAACAAGTGGCGTATTTAAGATCAAAGGAATGGAACCAATGATACCACATACATCCATACTTGTTAGCCTTATTGATACTTTTCAAAGTTGTCGATTGCCTACTGAATTGGAATGAATGGGAGACTTTGAATGTTGTGTTGCTCTTATTATTTCCACTGTGTTCATCCAGCGGTTCCAATTCCCTCTCGTAGATATTTATAGAGCTCGATAAAAGGCCGTAATAGTTGATAAAAGTTTATTTATGTTTATTTTAAGCCAATAATAACGATTGAAGGAGTCTGTATATGTGACAAAAAGAGACAGAGAGAGTGCATGTGTATGCCCAATAAAAAGCACTTGAATAGGAAGGGAAATGAGAATGCATGAGTTGAGTTTTTTGCGCAATCATGTTTACAGAGAGGGAAACGCGATGCTGGTTTGTTGTGAATATAGATAGAAGAGACGGAGATTATATTGAGTTAGAGAGGAAGGTAGAAGGGAAGGGACGCTTTCTGGACAAAGCTGAAAATATGGGGTACTTATGAAAAATGAGCTGTTGCGATTAGTATTGGAAATCGATGATATGATATGATGCACCGAAACTCTATATAAGTAGCTTCTTATATAGAGATGGGCTTGGCCTGCATCTGAATCCGAATGCACGCCCGAGATAACTAAAAGCCGGTCCCTGCTCTTTATTACGAGACTTTACTAAAGTGAGTGAGAGTGAGGGTGTCAAATGATGACAGTAGCAAATGCACCATAACGTGTAGTACACCATGGAACTGTCCGTCGTGTGTCAGATAAAAACACATATTATGTAAAATGCATTTTGCTTGCAGAGTCGCATGGCATATTTGATTAACTTCGTTTGCCACTTTTCTCCATCAGTTTTAATTGACTGGGCACGCGACAGTCGTGTGTCAATGGTTTGTTATTAAGTTGAAAATTGACCGAGCCACGTGTCTCTTTTTTGACGGATCTTGTATCTCAATGAGCCTCATTCTGTTTTACAATTCCGATCAGAGCCCCAGTGATGCTTTTGCATTTTACCCACGTCATGCTCAAGTGTAATACGGTCATTGCGCTTCCGTGATATCCTTTGTATCACGTCGCATTTATAGACCTTTATCTATAAATCGTTGTCAATTACTGGCAATCCTAAGGAAAATAACCATTCCTTACATAAGCGAACAAACCAAAATAAAGCATTTTTATCATATGCTTAAAGGAATTTGTATAGAAAGATTGTAGGTGGCTGTTCAACATGACTTTTACCAAAGTGACCCAACATTGTAGACATTCTCGTACAGTACTTTTATGTGCAGCTGACATTACAGAATTATGCAAAACATCTTGTCAAATATTCGCGTATGACACTATAAACCTAATTTGGGCCATTCCTGAGCATAGTGAAACAGTGATGGGAGAGAAAAGCAATAACATATAACATTATACACAAACATTTTTAATAGTTGCCCATTATCCCGGAACAAAGGTTTCCAAAGCGTGTCAAATACATTAGAACGAAGCTAAGTAGTGCATGGTAGACAAGACAAGTTAAGTTAAGAATTTTGTGTATAGTGAAGAACACACATTTCATTCACGTTTTTCTCCAGGCCAGTAGACAATTTTTGTGAAGCATGGCCCTTAATATTACTTCCTGGTTCCCTGTCTGTTCCTGCACTCTACCACTATGCTGCTTCTAACGCCTAATCATAATTATCTTGTCTCATGTCAGAAATGTCACAAGACGATACAACTGAATACTATTAGTAAGAAAGCACACACGTTTCTTAGAAATATGAAATTCTTGCAGTTAGTAGGTATAGGCAAATGAGCTCTAGTTTTACCATCAAGACATGCCATTCCGTCCCAGCAGTCTGAACACATCAAGACTTCATTACTTTACATGTTCACGCGTAGTGATGTGACGAGAGCGTGTGAAAAGGGAGACGACACAAGTCAAGGCGAGACAGAAAAATGGGGTAATATTCCTTGCATACCAACAACATACTAAATATGAGAAAAGAATGCATGCTTTCACTTTTCTCTCTTTCACCAAAAAAATAAACAAGAATTTGGATTACAACCGTTCGTACTTTTTTCCAACAATTTCCACAAAAAGTCTGGCTGGTGAGCTGACTGGTAGCGGATGACTACATTTTTCTCTATCTTAAATCTTTATCCATCCAAATGAGCCCCTCGACTACGAATAGTCTTAGCCAGTCACATCAACATCACTTGAATATTATTCCCCTTGTCATTTTAGACTTGATTCTTGATCGAACACTGAAAAACATGGGATGCATGCATGCTTGGCTTTGAAAGGACATGCTATCTGATATATGACAGGCGAAGAGTGTCTTGTCTTGTCAAATAAGGCGCTAACTCTATAAACGCACCATACACGAGCTCAGCTCAGCAGTTCGATTTTTTGTAATATCTTCTTCTTTTCTCTCTCTTCCCATTATGCACAAGGCTAGAGATATATAAAAAGTCTAAACTAAACTAAAAAGAGAGAAGATGATGAACGTCACATTTCATTCGTTCACTCATTTATTCAGTATACTTCATTTTTTTCTTCACATTGACGAGTTGGAGCCAGAGCAAAAAACTCAATCCTCTTTTACTGAATTTGCATTTGTGGTGGATTGTTGGCAGACTACATAAAATGATGCGTTGCGTACATATGTAGAAAAAAGTTTACGTATAAAACTCTATTCATATCATTCCAGCTTATTTATTAAGATCATGGCTTTCTTTCTTTTGGGAAACGGTAAATGAAATGAAGCCCTCACATTTCATATAATGAGTACAAGACTTTTCCCAATCCCAATTCTATTTAGGTTTGTTCCTACTGTGCTATGCTATGCTATATTCACTCCTTTTTATTTTCTAGTCCTCCGGGCAAGCAAACCCTCAAATAACATGCACGTTTGCATGCATAAACTATACCGTGCCTGAATGCAGTTGGAGAAAGGAGTACGAAACTTAACTATGTACACGCCTTTCCTATTTCACCATCACCACTTTTCATACACCGCTGTGCGTTTAGTCTAGTCTTTCTCTTCCTGTTGTCATTCACTCACTAAAAGGCTCAAGTCAGCCAGTGAGAAAGGCAAAAAAAAACTAGAATTTAGATAATATGAATAATACTTGCACATATCAGTTTTATTTTTTGTCCATTTAGGCTGAACATGAGCATACGAAGAATTGAAGATTAAACTAGTGTATATATAACGCAATGAGATAATATACTTTTTGTTTTTGCTGTTTGCTTATGATTCTTCCCATGTCGCCAAAAGAATTCATTGAGTTTTTGATGACACATAAATACTTATATGCGTATGAGTCGCGGACACTCATTTTGGGATTCACCCACTTACTCATTTTATTCATTTTCTTTTTTCTATTTGAGGAATGTCGTAAAGAGTCATGTTCAACTTGAGTGGGATTTTTTTTTTTGTTTTTTTGGCTATTCAACAGTGCTAGTAAGGAATTTCCATTTAAGAAAGGATATTCTCCTCCTTTCACTCCAGCACTTATATTGCAGATGTACAAAGCATGCTCTGCCACACAATGTAAGAATCAGAGAAGATATTTAATCTGATTTTGGCTCAGGGTCCCTTTTTCGTTTTTCTTCTATATAGCAAATAGCAATATAGCCATAGCCTCCATCTTTCTCCAACCAGCAAAGTATAATATCATCGCTAGAGATTTTTTGTTCATTCGTATACACGTTTTTGCTTGTTATTAGTTTCTTTGACTTTCCTATTAACTGAACAAGGAGGAACGTAAGCTAATGATAGTCGTGTGTGCAGTCGTATTCATTCATGTAGGGACTGGATGGGATAGATGGATGCTTATCAAAAGATCAGAAAAATAGAATCTCTTTGCAACCAAATCTAGCTAGACTAAAGCGAGAGAGAGAGAGAGAGAGAGAGTGCGCTTCTTTAAAGTTTCAGCTCATTGAGCTTAAAATGGTGAAGCAAACTACATTTCTAAATGGGAATTTGAAATGCATCATTTTCCTTCTCTCATGTCTCATTCCCTTCCGTTCATAGAATTGGAGGGACTTACTATATCAACATCTACTTAATATAAGCAAGCATGAATTGTGTAGTTTGCGTAAACAATTTTTGCATTGCCCAATCCCATTATGAGAAATGAAATGAAAAAAATTGTGTAGTTTCCCATTCAAAAAAAACTTCATCTATTTTTCAAGCCCTAGTTTATATCATACGAATTGCATTTTTTGCAAGTTCTCTAGTTATTTTTGTAATTTCTAGTGTTGTTATGTTATTGTACACTGTTTGTTCGGGGAGTGTGTACGTTTAGAATTTGTGAAATTAGAGGTTTCTCATATTCCATGCTGTGTTGTACAAATTCAAACAATTCTCTTTCTCGTTAGAGCCGTACTCTCTCTTTAGTACGTTCGTAAAAATATGCATATTTTTTGCTTTCTCTGTGTCCAGCTTTTGTTTGTATGGTTGACTTTGTGCTGGTAAAAAAGCTGTGAATAGGACGAAGCAGTATTTAAGGAGTACAATAAACTCTCGCCTTATCTAAACTACAAGTTTCTCCTTTTACATCCGAGATTTTCTATGAATACGTAATAAAAACATTTTTTTGCTGGTTTGAATATAAAAGTACGACCAACCAAACCATGCTGCTACGGTTTATATGTATGTATCAATGTATGCTTGTTCAAGGAAACACACACACCAGCAGCACCTACAGTATTCATTATCGCTACATTTTTATAACTTTACAGCCTCTGGGCAGCCGACATTCTAATATCATAATACATATACAAAACACATGCCCGCGTCATTATTGACATATGTAGAAAAATACATGCTCCTCCACTTTATAATATACATAAATGAACAGAAATTGTTTTGTAGCAACTTTATCCAAAAACAGTTAGAACATAACTAGGAAGCTCGTCGGTCGGTCGGTTCTCCCAAGAGCTTTTTGCTCTAAACGCTATGAATTCGCAACGGAATTTTCTTGATTTTCCTAGCCTGTCCATGTAGCATGCATGGCATGGCACAAACTCCGTTCATTTACACAGAAGGAATCGGCGTTTAACAAGTTTTTAGGTAAAAAAAACTAGCTGGAACACGAAAGCACTTAGTCGGTAATTCACAATATTTCACAACTTCACTTCAACTAGCAAAATTACACAGTTGTTTCCTTGTACTACTCAAATATATCGAAAATGGGCGGGTAGAGCGGAGATAAGTTTGTTAGTAAATTTAAGCACTTGCAATGCAAACGCAAGTCGCGTATGTATATACTATGTACACATGTCCAGTTTATAATACACATAAAAATTACTTTAATTTAAAGGTTGTTGTGTATCAATGTATGTATAGTATTATTATAACAAAAAGGCGCATATAGCCCGCGGTACGGTGTAAAGTGAATGACATTTAATCGTTCGTTTTCGGTGCAAAAAGTGAATGGGATTTCGGTTTTGATGAGGAAGTGTTAAACTTTTTTATACAAACGAAAGAGGAAACATAATATTATTGCTGGTAGTTATAAATATATGTATATATGCATCCCTATAAGCGTTTAACACTACACCATTACCATTATCGAATTATTTTAACGCTTAGCTGCTAAGTACTAGCAAAATATTTGAGTTGTCAGAACGCACTCAATTTAAAGCTAAATTTAACCATAATAACACTATAAAATTACGCTTGTCTTGCGGGTGTATTCATATAATCTAATAAAAACATTCATATATTACTTGACTAAATAACGTCAGAGCAAAAAATTGAAACAAACGATGTATGCATCACTAGCCATGCATTCTCATGCTATAAATTTCGACAGGCCAGGCAGCTCCAACACTTCACCTCTGGCTAAACTTTTTTGGCTGAGCAAAAACAGAGTTGTATGCTTTCTCCCAGAAAGAAAGTAATCTATTTCATCGCCGCATTTATAATGGGATTTCTATATATATCTTTTTTTTTGAGCATGTGAGTACTGCTGCAGGGAAAAATAACATGAGTGTGTGTTGGTGTTTGTGAGCTGCCAAAAGCAAAATCACTTTCATCGATACACTCCATCTCGACGCTAACATTTTGTGTTAGTACTACAATATATCAGCAGTGCCTTCACTTTTCTTGTTATTCTTTAGGGTGGTAACTTCATTTTTCTGCTGCTTTCAGTCTTTTTCTTCCTTTCTGAAACATGACATGACAATGTTGAATAAATTTTTGATAGATTACATATGTACTACATAATGTAAAACTCAAATGACCACACACATACATAATGCGTATTTTCTTTGAGGATCTAATACAATATGCACATCAATAACATATGAATGTAGGAAAGACGTCAGCAGAAAAATGATTATTTCATTCCAGGAAAAAGCCAAGTCTCAAAACAGCCTTTCGCTTAACCGGCCGGCCGAGGGCAATGAAAATTTGGGCTAACGCAATTCGTCAGTCGTTGCCTTCTAGCTTGCCCTTAGGAATCAATAGAAAGTAGTGTGTCTTGATATAAAAACGGAGAATAATAGCCTTTTTTGTATTTTTTGGCCCTCAACCCTATTTCTTTCTTGTCACTATTTTCTCCTTTTCTGTCATAGAAGAAATGTTTCACGATGCGATGTTACATATATGATATGAATACAAAAGGATGAATTTCCGCAAAAAAAGGCATGATAAACTCAAGAATACTGAAGTAGAGCTTGAGAGCCTTTGTTGTATGTAAGCTGCTAAAACAGGAGGATTTATATGCATGGAAGAATGGGAACGAAGGGTGAAATTATATTTGTGTGAAAAGTGTTCAATGCATCATGTGGTCAGTGTGTTGCAAAGTGTGTGTAATATAACAACAAGTATTTACACAAGGATTTAAGACGGATTATATTTAATATGAATGAATTTTAAACAGCTCACACAATACTCAGATGTGTATGAATGCAAAGTACTTTTGCAATGCAATGTAGTGCCACTTCAACATCTGTGTCATACACGTTTGTTGTTTACCTATTTTCTTTTGAAACAGGAGATTTTTTCAAGTGCGCACTCCATGCCTTTTGATACTCCACATATAACAAATGCAGTAGCATTAACGGCATTTTTGATGGCCCAAAATGGTCTTGGAGTACTTTTTTTTAGAAATAAATATGTGCGTCGTTTACAAGAATGGTAACAAAACAAAACTTGAGAACGCTATATTTAAACAGCATAGCATATATATAGTGTACGTATTTGTAAACAAAGAGAGCGTCAGAAACACTATATGTACGTACAGTCACCAGCTTCAGTGAAAGTATGAAAAGGAGAAGTACCTAGTCCATTGGAGCATTCCTTTCATCTTCACGTACGCGAGATCTGAGAATAATAAAGGAAAAAAATGTGTACACATCATCAAAGCCTACTTTTATGTACGATAATAATAATATTTTAGACCAGGAAGTTATAAAAACCTGAGCTAACTCTGGCATTTTATTCCCTAGTTTTTTTTTTCCTTTTAAATACTGAAGGAAGCATAAAAATGGGGATGGTTAAGAAAGTCGAGAAGAACGTACAGCAATGCAACAGTGTTGCTAGATAAAAAGCTTAAGAAAAAAGTAGCACACAAGATTCATAATGCCTTTTCATAAACCTTTTTCTTCCGCTCCTATCGCTTTTCCACGATTAAACAGAAAATCTTTGTGTGTGGTAGGCTATTTATATCTGTATAAATGTATATCTTCTTGCGTAGAGAAGAAGAAAAGGGACACAGCAGTTACAATTACTTTGAGTAAGTAATATGGATTTCAATTGCTACTCGGATTGTGCATTATGAGCGAGTTGGGGTGGGTGTAAGTGAGCTAAACTGTTGGTTTAGTCTGGTCTGGTCGAGGTCAGGTTATTAGGATTTGGGACAGACAAAAAAGAAGACCGAAAGTTGGTGTAAGGGAGGCCGAGTGAAAAGGGTTAAGCCCTGATACGAATTTTGTATTGAAGATCAAAACTTACTTATTACAGAACCTACACCAAGGCTTTACGCAAACCAAAGAGCATGTGAAGGCTTCTCTCCCGAAATTCTTTCCCTTTAACAAACTTTTTTTTTTCCTTTTTAGCAATAACGAGGCATTATTAAAAGGAAAAAGTATGGAAACTGAATTAGGTATAGGTATTATTGACGACGATGATGATGATGCTGATGATACTCTCCCTAAATTAGGAAGCCTTTATATAGTAGCCAAGTATTATTGTCGACTCCCGAGGTTTGAGTAAAATCAGTCAGCTCAGTATCCACAAAGGAAGAAAAAGTTCAGCTTTTTATTCAGCAGTTGAGTTGACGATGTCGAGAATCAAGGCAAATAGAGTGTGTAATAGGATTATGGAATTCGTTCCCTTTTCTCTACTTTTTTCTCTTTCGTATACACACGAGCACGCCGGCTGTGCGGAGATATTAGAGTTACACAGAGTTGTGTAACGCTGTTCATGTTTCTGATCCTCCTTTCTGGTTTCATGTCACTTTTACTACTACACTGCATTTTTCCTGGGGTTCCCTTATGAATTCGAGTAAAAATGAGTAGCTCACCATGTTCATGAAAACTCCTAAAATTAGTTCAATGCTCTCCGCTTTTATTCTCGTATTTTTATTTTAGTTAACAAGTCAATCTTCTCCCATTCAAATGAACATGGAAGAATGAAAGCAAAACGCAAAATTAATACGAGCAATATTAATAATACCTCGTTATGTCATAATTCCGTACAAGTGCGTTACATAAAAGTGTATGAAGTGAAGTATCCTCTAGCATGTGTATATTAAAGTTGGGAAAAGCTGCTTTTCACCAGAAAAGGTAAACTCCTAACAGTTATATTCGCTTTTCACTTGAAAAAATAGAATTTTCAACATTTCGCCAAAAACTGGAACATCCTGGTGTTCAATTTGTCTATTCGTACGCATAAATATGAATGCATAAGACATTTGCCTACTTGTCCAAAACCCTTTGTTTAACGACTAAATATGCGTACCACATGCAATTTCTAGCTTCAAGCATGAAAGCAACAATAACAGGAATCATCAAAATGGTATAACGTATATATGGTAATGATATTTGAATAAACCTGGCAATCAGGAGTGTAGACAACTAGCAACTTGACTGACAGATGACATTTGACCTTAAAACTGTTTGAA
>JAQGAP010000241.1:0-47737 GCA_034697805.1 Orchesella bifasciata
ATTATAGATTACAGATTATAATCTAATTCAGATTACGTAATCTGACTACGTAATCTAGATTAGTTCCCAGCCCTGATAGTAGCTAATGGCACTAGTTTATTGTAGATACGTTGGGAACTACCGCACCACCTCTAGTCAACTCTCTTCTTGTTCACAACATCAATGATGGATCTAGCCTTCAAAATATGGAAAACGAGTTGGAAGAAGTTGTCTCCAAATCAGTGAAAATCAAATCCCCATCTTATCAACACAAACTTCTGCAACTGCACGAAAACGCAAATACAGACAGCACAAATGGAAATAACCCCAGAAGACTTTTAATGAGGTATTATCTCCTATCAAAATTAATGCCTACGTACCCAGTCACCGCAAAAATTAACAAGGTGGATGGAAAGGAGCCGGGTGGAATAAATCCTGTCCACATTTTCGACAATGAGGATACAAATTTTTGGGTAACATTTGGACAAGTTCTTCTAAATCCTGGCGAACCTAATTATACCCCATATATTGGAACGCGTAAGAAATTTTAGCTATAATTATGCTATAACCCTCAAGTTTTTAATTAATATTAAATTATAACGGTTTATCGTTTCAGAGGCGTTCACAAATCTTCAAAAGTTCTTCCAACGTGTGCATGAAAATCTGCACGCTGTTCGCAACAAGGAACAAAAGGATGCAAATATTAGCTAAACCTGTGCCAGTAAACTCACATATTCCTGTTCCCTTATTTAAAAAAATGAAGGTTCAAATCCTTAATAATTCTTTGTAGTAATACAATTGAAATTTATTACTGCCACTATCAAATCTAATTGAAATAAAAACAAGTAACACTCAGATGTTAAAGATATATATACCAAACCACGTAAACAATACTAATTATTGTAAATATTATGTACACACATGACATATGACTAAAAATTAAGTCGTAATCGTAAAAATGAGTGGCATGACGTCGAGTTTTTTCGCATTTGCTGTTTGATTAGCTGTGCAAATTTTCTGACATATTGTTTAATATATGCACATTTTTTCTCTTAATAAAAACACATGATTGTTCATTGTCGAAGTTTTACAAGTACGAGATAAATTGCTTCAAATTATAGGCATTTGTGATACATACAATGACATTGACGCACATCGTATTTTGAGAACCCTGCTGTGCAAGTGAAACCTAATAGAACATTGAGTAAAATAATATCTTATTTCCTGCCATGTCCTTGATTTTGCGGAGGGAATTCGTTTACAGCGTTGGTATGACGCTTTGACTGGAGACCCCAGCAGATCAGTTTTCATCGCTCACTCTTGATAAACTCGATTCAATATAGGATGAGTTGTTAATATACAAATTCAAATTTTTTTTATTAAATTGCCACATAATGGAGCATAAATACATTGGAACTCTACATCCGTAAACCATCTGCGCTACACCAAGTCAACATTAAACTCTCGTGTATGCATACATTTTCATTTTAACAGTTTTCCAGTGCATATTTTACGCAAACATAAAAACATACTGCATATTACAATATATTTCTTAAATCGTGCTCTTTTTACATGATCTTCGTCTACCAGACTAAGTCCGGCAGACTTGTTATAAGCCACAACATTATTTACCGTACTATGTCCATTTTTGTTCAGTATCAAATTTTTGAGGGTTAACGTGACCTCTGTTCTAACTGGGGCTACTGGGTTTGTTCAATGAAACTGTGAAATTTCAGGATGACTGTTGGATTGTAGCGTTGCATGAGTGGTGACGTGCTGACGTCATTGCCCAAAACCGATTGCAAGGTTGCAAATCCGTGCGATTCTCTCTAACTACAACGTCACGAATATCTGTGCAGCATTGGTTTCGCCGTCCTCTTCTATTTTCAATTAAAGTAAAAAAAAATCAACATATTAATTGTTGTAATTATTTAATTATTGAAGTTGGCAAACATGTTCCAAAATATACCTCTGAGCAGGTCGTCGATACATTTTGAGAGCAGAAATCAGCACCTTTCCTTTTTGCGAAGGTTAAAGAGTCCGTAAATGAAAGGATTTACGCAGTAGTTCGCACATGCAAAAAGAAACAAGGCTTTTTGGACACGTTGATCAACCTCCTGAGCGGATGTTTCGTCGAACCAATACCTAAACGAAATATATCTACTTTATTGACGTATGTAAGCTATTCAAATAGAAACACTCATCTAGGAGCATTATTCGATACAAAATTATATTGCTTTGGAAAGCAAAGAAACCTTCTTGTTTCTCAATTCACAAACGAAACAGTTTCTTATAATTTATTTTAAACCTTATGGGATGATCATTTACGCATTACTTACCGAAGGGACATAATGTCATAAGGAGTCCAACAAAAGAAGAAAGTTGCTACAATAATTATAGACAACTTCAACGTTTTGGTCTTTGCTCGAGCAACATGGGTATGTTTGATCTTCTTAGCTCTTGCTCTAAAAAAAGAATGACACGTTGTAAACCCGAGATTTATAATATTAGATACCAGTTCAAAGAAGTGAAAAATTAAATTAATTGATAGATGCAAACCATTACGATCCTTGACACGATATATCTCACATAGAATCCGGGAATAGCAGAAGATGATCATTATTAAGGGAAACCCGTAGAGAAAAAAGAAGCCAACAAAGTTGTAGCCCGTCTCAGCTTCCGGAGATTGAAAGAAATTGAATGTGACACATTGCTCATATTTTCTGAATTTCGGAGGAACTTCCACATGAAAAATGAATGGCTTCACAGGAAAAAATAGGATATTAGTGATCTACTTAATGGATATGAACCGATGGATAAAAATACTTTTTAAGTTCTACTTGGGGTAAACTGCAAAAAAAAGCTTGCAACCTACGCAAAAGAAGGCATAATTCTACCACGACGATTTGCATCCACAACTCCAAGTGGATTTAAGACGGCAAAGTAGCGGTCAAGGCTGATGCAAACGAGAATGAAGCTGGAGAGGTAGAGTCCGAAAATTCTGAAAAAAGGCATGATCCTACAGACCAAGTCACCGGCTTGCAACGAAAGCGTATAGTTCCAGCCTATCTAAAATTTGTTATACTTTAGTTACTCCAAAACAGGAAACGAAATAGGGGCAAAACAAAAAGTTCTTACTTCAATTGGCATCATTATAAATATCACTAGTAAATCTGCAACAGAAAGGTGGAGTAGAAATGGGTTTACTCTCGATTTCCATCGAAGTCTACGACTAAAAGTACAACAAATGACTATGAATATAACAACAATTCAGACTAAAACCGAGGAGATTGTTTCTACCTTATAATAACTGCAAATACAGTAACATTTCCTATTGCTAAAATGCTAAGCAGCGTATACAAAATTATGGCGAGTCGATTCCCATTAGTAAACTGCATGTCAATAGGCAGCTCTCTTTTGCTTAGGGTTTCCATTGTGGAATGTAAACGCGTTTTGAAATCAAATTATAAGTTTGTTGCAGCATAATCATTTTCCATCATCAGCCCTGAACTAAAGGAATTCACTGCTGATGAACCTGAAAATGTGGATTTGCAAAAAATGTCCACAACAAACTATTGATGTTTCAAAAACTCCGGATGGAGATGAAAAACTGTAACCTTCAGCAAAGGAATAAAGTAGGAGTTCCTTGATTGTTGAGTCACTGCGGTAAGTTTAAAGATGGTGCAATGTAATAAATTTATTTAAATTACGCAATTTACATAATCATAAGCAGCAATCTTTAAAAATTCAAGATGTTTGGATACAAAGTTTTATTTTATTTTTACCTTCACCTTGATGATTATGGCTTATTTTATAAGCTTCACAGAATCACAAGGAGCTCAGATTAATCCGTATTCCAAACACATACCTCACTTCAGTAGCAAGAGAAGTTTGAAGAGAAGATTGAAGTATTGTAAAAGTATGTTATCTTAAAATTTTTGATGTGAATCTTTTAAATAAATTTTGTAAGCCAAAATAACATATAAAAGAACAACTGCAATACACACCAAGCTCTTAGGCTGAATAAACGAGGACTAATACCGAAATTTTCACTGCGCCCCTGAAAACTATTTCTGTACACAACTAGCTGGGATCTAAGCCGTAACTTGACTGAGCCTGAGAAGACTTTGCTGGTAGTAGTTAAAGAGCTTCGGGATTTTGTTGCATGGATTCGAAACCAATTTTTTTCATTCTCAATCCAATCTCTCTTCTCATTTCAATGGTATTGAAGGTAGGTTAAATGCGTTTTGTTGTAAGTACATCCCGGCTAAAAACGTTTTCTTGTTTAGGACTGTATCAAAACTGAGGTAGTTTACATTAAAGTCCTTTAATCCGATACCAATCTAGTGGTTAAAACCTTATTACAAACATCAGGTTTTCTAATTTTATTTCTGAAAATTTAGTTACAAAAGCTTAGTTTTTCAATTTGATTAGAACTTTTCACTTCTAAAAAGCTGTTTTTTATGTGTTAAAATGATATCTGTCGTATTTATATCCTCAGGATGCAATCGCGAGATGGAAAAAGAAACATTCCCAACAATCCTAACAATCCTATCCTTGATCTTTTCAAATTTAATTTTTCATGGACGAACATTCCTTTGAATACAAAATGGCTGAGACTGTAAATACACAAATACACTACCTTGTCAATGACGTTGCAGAGAACCTATATACCGCTAGAGATTTTTCAAAATGGTTTATGCTCTTTATTTTACTGTTGTTAACAGTACAATGGCTATTAAAGTAGGTACTTGCTCAGCAAATGATGAATAGATTACAAAAACCACGTTTGCTTTAATGGGTTATTCCACTAAAAAGGAGAAAACTGATGTTTCTTATTTGTCAAAAGCCAGTTCAAACGTTTTGGGAGCATCTGTAATAATTGGAAGCTTATTGAATTGTTGAAATGGAAGAAATGTTAGTTTCCGCAAAATCGGAAGTCAAAGGAAATGGAAAAGACACTTTCCATCACTATGTTTTTGGAATGACCTTGCCATTGAACATTTTATGCTTGTTTTCTGGATAAAAAATTTCAATCATACGGAAATCGGTGCATCTATTGCGTGAAATGTATCGTGGTAGATAAGCATATCAACTTAAACCTCCTGGTGAGCACTGTAATCAACAATAGACGTAAGTGTTTTACATTGCCTACATGCGGATGGATTATTTTGCAGAATGAAATCCGAGGAGAAAGCTGGGGGAAAGCCAGCTTTGCTGAGTATAGCTTGCGTGCTATAAATTTCACGTACCTGAATGCTAGACTTTTTACAGCTTCGTGTTCTTTCTGTCTATGCAAAAACGGAGATAATGTCACTCCAGCCAGTGCTTACGATTGGAAGCTTGGTATATTTAGGAAGATCATCCAAACTAACTGTCGAGTAGTTTCATTAAGGAAACTGAAGGGTGTAGAAAACCCTCACAAATAAATATTGTACAAGGTATTTTACGATTGCCATTCAAACCAGTATTGAAATAAAATTATCATCCATCGGTGGAAACTTTATGAATAATGTGTATATGAGATGATGCAGAATCTGATGTATTGGTGATTCAATATATCAAAGACTGAAAGTAGTAAATATTTTGAAACTTCTGTAATGAAATTTAATAAATTTTAACTCTGATATACATTATAATATGTTTCATGGATTGTCCTTTTTATACTATGATTTACTACATACACATGAAACAGTTTCAATTAGTTGGAATCGTGTTTGGAATGTAATTCATTTGTTTCACAATGAAATGTTTTACGTGATTTATAATAGAAATACAGAAGTAAATATCAAGCAAAAAGTAATTATCAGCAAATAGTATTGTTTGGTTCAGCAAAAACAATTAGCATACACGTAAACATATGGTGCCACTTTTGTATGAATAAAATCTCAATTTTACGGCACACGGCTGAAACATTTCAAAAAATTATCAACAGACGAAAAATAGCCAAGATGATGACCATTGTGAGAAAAACAAAGAATATTTGTATGGGGTAACCCAGCACATCATCCTGTGTCTCCCACCGAGTGACAAATCTGTCCCTTGGAAATGTCCCAGAGCTTTCTCCACCCCGCGTTTCACATCCAGGTTTTAGTGTAGTTTTTACCACAATGTAGCTCAATCGTCTTCTTCCATAGATCTCTTCTGGTTTGTTAAAGTCCGTTGCAGTAATCACAAGAACGTATCCAACAACCGTAAACTGGAGAGCCAGTAAAAGTAGTACCTGCAATTAAAAATTTGGTATTGCTAAGCTGGACCAAATCTAGTATGAATTCAGTTCTAGAACACATTTTTTCAAGTTTAGTTTTTAGTATCTGTACTTACAAGTGTTGGATTAGCCATGTTTTATTAAGTAGGAGATGGTGTTGTCTCCCTGTTGAAGTAGTTTCTTCACTTCAATTTATTTAGGTGTTTAAGATGTTCCGCATGTAGACTAATTGACCCAGCTCGGATGGAGTACACACCGAAAATGACGTGGATAAGAATAATTTTGCAATATATAGAACTTCGTTTCATAATGTGTAAAAAACACACTTTCACCTTTGCTTTATCGTGTGCGAATCTGTAAACGAAAGCCTTGTTCAATCTGTTTTGTAAGATTGAAAATTATATTATTAGAATGTAAACAGATCTAAATAATAAGCTAGTTTTATTCATACAAAATATCACAATGGCTACGAATTACTGGAAGAAAGTTGGCTTCATTGTGGTTTGCTGCGCATTTTGCTTTTGGCCTTACATGTACAAAATCAATTTGAACAGAAAGATTACAGTACGATTGAACAAGTAAGAGGTTTTAGAAGTGACATGAAATACGATCAAGATACAATCAAGCACAATATGTCTACTGAGAAAAATACGTTGTTCTCAACCACAAACACATGCTAGCAAGACAGGTTGAATACGGAATAAGAAAATATGGGCAACAAATCAGATCTCCAAAGGACATCGTTAGAAAAAATGATTATTTTTTCACCTATTGTGCTTACCAAAATGAGAAAGTCATTCTGTAAATCTAACTTATGGAGGCAAGTGAAAGCTCATTTGATCTGCTTGTAAACTTAAATTAGGTGTATCGTTTCAAATTTTGAGAAATGAGTTGAATTTGGTGTAAATTAGCTAGAAATTCTGACATAAAGTTTGAAAAGGGATTCGTACAATTTTTGGAAAACCGAAAGCTTAGGGTTTATTCCACGACATCTTATTTTAGTTATAAGTTGTCATAATTTTTATTCAATGTTATATATTACTTTAATTTACGTTTTCTCCTGTGCACATAGTTTTCAACATCCATGTTTCTACATTTTGCGTTCCAACAACTAAGCAAAATTGAATTGAGGAAAGCCAAGTACTGCTCGAAAAAATTTCGTTTTACCGTTTCCAATTCGATAAAAGGAATACGCCACAAAATAGGACAACTCCCAGAATTTTTTTTTCCGAAATGGGACCTTTTACTAGTTGAGCATATTCTTTTTCTCCTGAATTCCGTAGACAGCTCTCCAGTTTCTCCAACTGTTTGGGAGAGTGGAATCTGCAAGATCCCATAGAGTATTAGTAGTGGACATACAGGAGAACAAACACTTGTCCTGGAACAATGATAAGGAGAAAGCTCTCACCCAAACCCCTCTGTGTGAGGTTCTGCTCTCTGTTGAGCAGAAGAGAAACCAATTTGGGATGAAAATCCTGTTGAAATGGCATGTAAACAATTTAATACTTTGGAACCAGATGGACTCTCGTATTTGATTTTGCCTAATGGAATTTTTTACGATGAAACGTCGAGTACGTCATTTACGTTTTATGCAACATTTATTTAAGATATTATTACACTATTGACTATAATATTTTGCGAAGAATTTGCTAACTACAAGGTATCTCCTTCTAGGTATCTCTGCTGTATCATGAATGCTTTTATTTATAACATACTCAGTAAAAGCAATATGAATATGACAGGTTTAATCTTACTACCAAGTTGTGGAAGTGTGCAGGTGAAAGGTAGGCCTCATTATTTTGTAGTTGAGAAGGATGAAAATAAACTGGATCCATGAGCTATATGAGACTTGGAAAAGCTGACGTTATTTCGCTAGTAGTGTCAATGTCATTGCGAAATCATTTCAAGTCCAACTTTTCTAGAGAAAGGATACTTGACATAGTTGCTCTTTGCTTATCCAAAACCATGGAACGCAGCAACCTATAATTGTAACTTGACACTACGTGCTGATATTTAATGCTAGTTTATGCTTTATTCTTAAGCACAGTTTCATCCCAAAGAAACAACATACCAGAGAAGTATAAGATTTTTATGGGACTGTTGCAATATATGCCCACGAATGGAGATTTTCATGTCACATTTACTACAAATTTTTGTTAATCCAATCCTTCAAAGAATTGAATTTCAATGTTTATTTTGCTGAGAATGGAATTATGTCAAAATGTCAAGTAACTTTTTGGTAAACTTATATAAATACCATTTGTAGGAAGGTATTGTGATAATGCATGTGAATCGTAATATTATTTTCTTTTGATATTTTGTGATAAGAAACCGTTTCATAAAATGAATGTTTATACTCCTATCTCGGATTTAATTTGCATTCCTTTATTAAAGTTTGTTAGAAGCAATAATGTAAAAAAATTGAATGGCTCTGACACAACATTACAAGAATGTAATGTCAAACACACTTTGAATTTCAACCATATTTTTGAAGTATTCCCACGAAATTTTACTCCAACCTTATATTGAATCTGAAGTCAACCTGCGATGGAATTTGGAAATGAACGTTTCTGTTGAAATTGAAAGCAGCTAAAATTATTACAGTCATTTTAAGCAGTGCAATCTTTGTTGCACACCCAGTTTTTATATTTACGGATTTGACTTGGAAAGAGGAGTTCCCTACGATTTAGGCTAATTTTGGCATATTATTTAAAAATATGCATCTCATCATTAGATTCCTAGAGTCTACCCGGTAGATTTCAATCAATATGCAAGAGCATCATTCAACCATCCGTCGTAATGGAAGAAAGTCGAGAAAAATGTATATAAAAATGCATTGAAAAATCAATCCTCCGAGAAAAAAGAAATAGAGCTGACGCATTGAGCTATGAATGCGCTTCAACATGAAAGATGAGTCTTTAAACAGACAAAAGATATACATTACCCAAGGATTATTATTTTCCATCAACATTTGATGCCAAAATTTGATGCCAAAACTAGTAAAATTTCATAACTGCGGTAAACTCCAAGCCCAGCTTCCAACATTCATTCCATACAAAATTCAACATCCGCGATGATTTTCAGATTTAGCTGGAGTAAACTTATCCAGCTAAAAATTGTGAGGATTGGAGGCAAAAACGTGAAGGAAATTGAGTGTTTTAAGATAAAAAAAACAAGTTATCATCATCACGTTAGTGTCGGCTGTTTCTAAGCTGGAGAGTTAACAGGTTTTAAATACTTAATACTACATGTGACGCTGTGGTCTATATTGGCGTGTAAAACTTAATATGATGCAATACGTATAATTATTTATGCATATGATTTGGTACATCAGCAAATTCTGACAGCTCTTTGGCCTTTTCCGGTCTTGCTTCTTGGAAATAAATGTGCAACAACACTCTTGCATATACAACTAGCCAACAGTTTAATTTATTAAGAAAATTCTTTCTTCATATTTGTATATTTTTAATGGACACAATTTTTTATATTCAATTTTCGTAATTTGTAATCACCAAACAACAATCAACAACATCTCATTGTTGAAGGAATGAAACCAATTGTGCTTTGATTATAAAATCGATCAGTCATGGGGCATCGTGAACAAATTAAGTGCTGACTTCATAAAGTAGCCCAATATTAAATTGATGATGATTAAGATGGGTGAAATTTTCCCGGTTAAACTTATGGACAATCCAGAGGAGCTAAATCTGGTGCAGTTTTTCCGATCCACTCTATCACATTGTGATGACTGATATGCTTCCAATGGAGAGTTCATCAGCAACTTGGTAATCGATTGCAAGAATATGACTGCCTCTTTGGAACAGAGTATTCTTGCAGTATCATTCGTACATTTAAAATATCGTAGTCTCAAGCTAAAACACAGAATCAAAAATAATTCAACAAAAATACTGCGTCATGACTAAAAAATTGAAATATATACATAAGTACACGCTTACCAACAAAGACTCAGCAAATCCTCCGCATGGTTGATTATTTTGAGTGTGTTGATAAATTTTTGGTTACAGTTGTCCCAGGAGGGGGAAATCCTCTGGTAGCAGTTTGAATGCTGAAGATAGTCAGCACGAAATTTATCGTCGGTGCATAGAATTTTGTAGAATTCAATCGCTCCAATAATCGAGGCTTTGATTAATTTTTGCCCTTCTTTGGCTAGACATGTTCTTGACAAGTTGTCAATGCATTCCATGGCGCTGTAGAATAGTCTGTGATGAAAAAGAAATATAATAGAAAATAAACATGAGCTTGAATGAGAAGTCTGCTTGAGGTTTGGTTTATATATTAAATCAGAGCTGAGTCATGTACTTCCGTCATATTTGTACAACTTACACAACTTGTCTCTGAGATACTGTCATATGAATAATTTGTGAAGATGTTTTTACAGCAATGACAAGATAGACATGCAAAAACGTTCCAGAGGAAGCTACTACCTAATCTAATGGAACAAGCACGTGGGTACACAGTTGTGTAGCTTGAATGTATATATTTTATGAATAATTTATTCGTAACTTTCTCTCTTACACATCTCTTGTGACAGCCCTGTCAACATAAATTATTCAATGATAATAAGATAAACTTCCGTATGAACAATAAACTTTTCCATTTTCATTTTCCTGATGTTACGAGAGCCAGAAAAATTCCGAGAATTTAATTTCACATAGATTTCAACCTATTTAATGAAAAATTGAAGTAGCTAATGTTGTTAATTGTGTTTACTACACAACCCTAAACATGAGTTTTTTAAACAAATAGGAACTGTTGCTAAATACTTTTTTTTAAAGTAATAAACTTACCTGCAAATGTTATCAATTTTTTCAGGACTTGATGGTATTCCATTAAATTTGAGTGGTGGGACGTTTTCAAAGCATTTATCTACGTCTTTAACTTCTGCATCACTACAGTAGGTTATAGGTTCGTCAGCTGTATAAATTGACTTGTTGTGAGCACTTCCAAACGCCAGGGTAAGGAATGACAGGATGAAAATTAATTTGCACGAAGTAGACATCCTAAAAGAGGTTTGTGAACTTGGAAAATGTAGTCTCAAAAGTAACTAGTGTTTTTTTCGTGAAATTATCAAATGAATGGCAACTTTGATTAGTTAAACCAAAACCTTTATATCAAAGTTTTTAAAAATGCTTTCGGCACAAAATTGTTTTCTTTTGAGAGAAAACCAAGCAAGATGCTCAATGAAATGGTCCAACTTTGAAGAGCTGCAGTTCACAAATGAGAGAAAGTTGCGACTTTCTTCTTGCTTGTATCCTAGATTTGTTTTGCTTATTCGGCGTTCCCACTCATTTAAGTTAGTATGTTTAGCTAGCAAGTCTAGACAAGCCAGACAAACTGTGGGGTGAGTAGCATTTTCGTTGAATCATGGTATAAAATGATGGAATATGATGTAGAACAGTGAATTAGATATACAGTATACTTATGCTAGTCGGCTTAAAATCTTTTGTGCATAGCACCCTCTTTTTGTTCTAGTAAAGTTGAAATGAAAATAATGCAAAGCTTCTGGGAACCTTTAAAAACTTTATCCTGCATAAAAACTTGGATCTTTGTCAGATTTATAAATTTAAAAATCTGAGGCTGTACTTGTGTCTCCCTAGCCAGAAGTTGGTCTAAAAGGTTTTGCATAGAAAATTGGATTGCAAATGCAACTCAATGAAATTGCAGTGGTTTCAAAATGAAATATTATACTTTTCATTTATATTTCATGAAAATCATAGCAATGGTTGGGAGCCAACTATATTAGCATTTTATCCAACAACTAATTGTTAAAGAGCATTAGACATTAATAATGGGAAATGATTTCCATGCGAAGCTGAATAGCGTTTTGCCATTTCTAGACAATTCAATTTTCGTTCAATCGCTCTTTGTGGTAGTTATGCATCGAGCTTGTAACCCAATTTTACATTTCCAGACGTTTCCCTTTAAAACGGCGGCATTAAATACGCCGAGCTGTGTAATAAAAGTAGTACACGTCTATAAATAACATAGATATTCTGCGAAACTTAATGAAACTTGGAGTGCTTTAATAAATACGGATGATTCAATACATTAACAAAAAACATAGTATAATATCCATAGGAAAGATGCAGGTGACGATTATAGAAATAATTCTCACAAAATTGTGAGAATCGTGAGGTGGTAAATTGAAGATTTGGAACCCTCTCTGAGAATAAGTAACACTAATTCATTAAGACTATGCCGTGCACCCACTTGTGTGGAAGTTTGCACTGCAAACTGCCACTCAAGTGAGTCCCGCAGCTGCAGCGTTTCCATTGCATGAAACACTGGTTTTTAAAAGACGCCTTGAGTTCCTGCACCTAAAAATGGTCATTTAGTGTACGCTGGGGAAAGGAACATAAGGACTCTCTATGCAAAAGCAAATCTGAATTTGTCACAAAACACTGGCATTTCCAGCATTGTCCGGTGTCCATCGGAGCAAAATGGAAGTGATTTTATTCATGCGACGTCAGAATCAATGAGGCAGCTCAGAGTTCAGGGTATTGGTTCACAACGCAAATATTTGAAGTGGGCGACATGGCGAATCTTAAAGGAAAAAACAGTGTTTAAGCGTGGACAAAGAATACGTTAGGATAGTAGTTGAAATAAAGATATGTTTGGGAAGATTGAGCCTGGAATTCAAAGAAATTAAGCGGTTCTGTGCATTCGTTGATTCATTCAATCTGAGATGGTTGAGCCTGTAAAAAAGTAGGGAATGAAAGCATATGTACAGACATACCATGAAAATGGTGACAGCTAGCAACTGGAATACGTTTTCGAATCAACACACTTATGAAGGTAAATTTGTAAAAACAGGATAATATTGCTGAGCATCAAAGGAAATTAGTAAGTAGGCAATCTTTTCAGACCCAATCATAATGTTTGATCTCCCTCATCACGCTAGACTACTCACTAATTTACCGTGTATTTTATGGGCAATACACATATCATACTTTTCTCGAAGAATTATGATCTAGCGAGCCTATTTGATCATCTAAGTTTCATATCGGGTAAATATTTCAGCTAGAAAGTACAAGAAAAGTATTCCAAGGATACAAGTCTTTGCAAATGAGCGTCCATTGTGATTTCACATTTGGAGAAAACTTACATCTCCAAACTTGATTGATAATTGAGTTCTGTTTAGATATATTATGATGTTTTTAAGTGCTTAACGACCCCATACATTTAAACATGTATATCATGAATGCTTACAATGTTATTAGAGCTTTGCTTGGAGATAATGAGCTATATTTGGATAAAATTTGCTTTGCGTTTGCAGTGGAACTCAGAAATGATTCAATGTTGTTTTTTTTTATTTTGCGGAAAGATTTTGGCTGGTGTCTGATTTAGGCATCGCAGGTTGTCGAGTTAGTCTTGTTGGTTTTGCAGTCTGCTGCAGTTGGATATTCAGTGCCACCTTTCAAAACAAAATGGTTTCTGCTCCTTTGAACTTGGAGACATCAAACAACTTGTCTACTATTTCAGTTTAGTTTAAACTCGTTTATGTTAGTCAAATATAGTCACCCATTTTCAATGTGAATCCTCATCAAACATTTTGCTGGTATGAGCAATTCCTCATCTGCAACTCCTTGCTTACAACATGGTTTCCTTCTCTTCTCTTGCTCTACGAGTTCTCACTAATAATAATGATCATTATTTGCTTTACCTGCATCTCTTGTGATGTATCAGGTGAACGCACATGAAAGAAATTATGTGCATTCTGTTGAGCATTATTTGACTTAAAACCGTTGAAAAGTTTTGAACACTTCCAATATCTTCGGTTCATATCATACCAATTTAGACTCAAGTTTCAGGAGATCTAATATGGAAGTATTAGGCAGAGCAAAGATGCAAACGTTGGCGGATTTTTTTCATTAAACACGATTTATTCATGAAGACATAAAAGACTCACGGGCTCTCAACTAACAAAAACGTCTGAACAGTTAAATATACTCCATTCTTAACAAAAACAAGAGACCAGCTTGATTTTAAAGCTTCTGCTTGACCTATTAAACATCTTTTCCATTTGAATTAAAAAATTGAAGCACCTACCGAGTACACATAACTTTTGTTGCAACCATTAGCATCCAGTAGTTAGTCGAAAATATGAGCAATTTCATCCAAAATTTGGAATAATTAAAATGTCCCAAGTTATTAATTCTGGAATATTTCTACACTCATCTAAAACCCAATAAAATGTTAGGGAGGTTAAATCAGCATTGAAGTTTAGGCAGTCAGCAGCAGCATTTGCACAGTGAGCCCAATCCCATTATTAATGAAATTGAGCGGAGTCAATTCCTCCAAAAAATTACTCGAGCCCAACTTAACCTTAACAGGTGAACAAGACGTATAGAATCGTTGTCTCCACTTAAAATCCAGTTTTGAGGCCCTATGCCACACCAGCATATTATGTATTTTTAACTTAATAATGACGTTCTTCGACTCTGTATAAACGCCAACTATTCCACCCACACCAACTAACAATCCTAATGCAGTATTTATTGAAAGCAGGATGAACAAAATTAAGGCGAAACCGTTTTCCTTTCTCCAATCCAATTTGACTAGCCCTGTCATGCTAAATGAAAAGGTAAAAGTAGCCGTAATTACGGCAAGGAACAGTCCTGTTGCTAGAATAACATTCATTGCATTTGCCATTACTTGAATATTTCTGTATAACACGGTCGTTTTATAGTATCTGAGTTCAACTGCGTTCAGGTAGAACCTAAAGAAATTTAAAGAATCAATATATCTCACAATGCAGAGTTACCCAATGAGTGAAAATTACTCACGTATTTAAATGGGAGCGTAAACTCATCGTGCAGAGAATGTGCAGTCCTCCAACTGCAAACGCTGTCACATGAAATCCTATCATCCATACCCAGTAGTTTAGCAGAAATATAGAAACCTTCAACATTCTTGAAGACATCATTCCAAACCGGGGGTTTGCTGAGCATTCGTCCAAAGCAAAATAAAAAGCTAGTGAACCATTGCAAGGGATAAACCAATGCATACCAAACACAAAAAAGAACGGAGTAACTCCCAGTGAAAGTCTCAGAATCCGAGCAAACATGATGTTCAGTCGTTCTAGAACGGTTTTCCTGATCCCAACACATTTTTGGGATAAAAGTCCTCGGAGAAAGAGCACAATGTCTGGGGCATGTGTTATGCAAATCTTTACGTAAAAATTGGTAGTTGGCAAAGCAAATAGGGTGAATCCTGTTTGAATTTGGGAAATCATTATAAATTCTGCTGATTTCTGGTTTGGAACAAAAAATTGATAGAAAATTTGCAAAACTATAATGAGTGTTAACAGAGTATGGAGTTGGCAAATTATTTTCACTCTTGAAAGCCGTTTACTTCCTGCAATATTTAGATGGTTTTCGTTTCCATTAAATTCCCAGGTAAAAGCTAGGCAGTGAGAGCGTGCAGGGGCAGAGTAAAGTTTTCTGAAAAGGTTGATATTTTCGTGCAACATTTTTATGCTGGGTTTATCTTATCAAGTGAATGTACAGAAAGCTAGTGGACTACCATTTGAGGAGATAGTCTGGAGAAATAATATATATCAAATTAAACGAAGTTTATTGATTAATGTCTAAAAGACGTAAGCTTAGATATATAACAATGATATCAAAACAGATTGGCAAATGACAATCATGCTTCGTAATTAATAGGTATTGAACTAACACAAAAGTAGGTTAAATTCTCCCTAATCATTTGTTTCATCTTTAGGCACCTACGCAAAGTTATTTTCTTGTCAACTACGAAGACATGTGTTTAATCAGTAAACGATCTTTAACCATAATTTATTATAGAAATCAATAAGAGAGAATATCCGGTTATTAAAATTCACAAATGACGTCAACCTTCATTTACCTAATTAAAGCTTACAATTTTGTGACGCATTGAAAGCTTATACGCATATTACACATTTAAACACTTAACAGCAACATCTGCACAGTAAGACCAACGCCATTACTAATCAAGTTGAGAGGCGTCAGCTCCTCCAAAAAATTGGTTGGGCCCAGCTTAACCTTAATGCAAGAGCAAGATTTATAAAATCTTTGTCTCCATTTGAAATCTACCCTAAAAGTTCTAAACGGAGTGTTATGAATTTTTAGCTTATTCAAAACCGCTTTAGATTCCGTATACACTCCGACAAGCCCCCCAACACCGGCTAGTAAACCTACAGCACAATTACTACCAAGGAGGAAAAGCAACATTAGAGCAAACCCATTTTCCTTACTCCAATTTAACTTCACCACACCCGTCATTCCAAATGACATGAGGAACGTGGCACAGAAGATTGCAACAAGCAGGGCTGTTTCCAAAATTGAATTCATTACTTTTTCCAAAACCTGTATTTTTCTGTATCCCAAGGCTGTCTTTAAGTTATTATATTTCAGCGATTCATTATAGAAGCTAAAGGGGAAATAAAAATTATAAGTCTCCTACTGCCCCTGTATATATTTTTTGTATTAAAAGTTTATTTGATTATAATTAAAATGACTTGCGTGTTTAAATGGGAGCGCAGACTCATCGTCCCAATTATATGGAGACCTGCAACTGAAAAAGATGCCACATTTGTTCCAATCATCCACATCCAATAGTTGAACGAAAACACGAGCAGTTTCATCACGATTCCCAATCCAAATCTAACATGGAAATTCGGAGTTCTGGATGAACATTCGTCTAGCACCCAATAAAAAGCTAATGAACTATTGCAAGGGATAAACCAATGGAATCCGAAAACAAAAAGAAGTGGAAGTATTTTCATAGTTAACATAAGACCCCAGGCAAACAGGATATTTAAGATTTCTAACAGTTTTTTCTCGACTTTATCTCCATTTCTTTTATGCACAAGGAGTCCGTTGAGGAAAAGCGCGATGTCGGCTGCCCTATTTTTGCAAATTCGCATATAAAAATTATGTGACGAAATCATAAAAATTGCAAGACTGATTTGGATTGCAGAGAAAATGTTGGTTTCGATTCCTGCATGGTAGAGATGGGCAGTTTGGACGAAAATAATGAATGTAAAAACTGCTTGCAAGGTCAATTTTATCCGGAGTTTTTGTTGTGTGGATTTCCCAGCCAAGTGAATTTTATTGTTATCAAAATCCCATTCTATTCCCAGGGTACTTGAATGTGCAGGGGCTTTGTAGAGTTTAATAAAAAGGTCAATGTTTTCCTGCAACATTTTGCTTCAACAATTTAATGTGAGTTTGAACCTAATGCAAATTAATAAACTTGTCTGCCTAACGATGAGACCTAACTAGACACTGAAAGTTTTACTTCGAAAACTAGTCAGTAGTCTAGTCACTTAGTTTTGATTACAGTTTGCCCGTTTTTTAGACACACAACTGTGATAATTTTTGGTGTAGTCATCTGAGGGTAAATAATTATCAAGGTATTGTATCACTTATCAGTTGCAAAGCAAAGAGCAACCACGGGAAGCCGTTTCCCAATTGTTTATTCAATTGTGTGAAAGTCATTTAAGTCAAACTATGAACCATGTTGTAAGTGTAAACAAACAGCAATCTATAATATACCAACTATAACAATTATCATAGTTTTCATATTCATATCTGTCGCGTAATCAACTCCGTTTTCATTGGGCATCGTCAATAAATGTGCGGAACCCCAACACGTTTTTAGCAAGCTTATCTAACAGTTCATGGCCAACACGCGCTAGTAACTAATGTTTGATTTAGTGTCATGCTGTGTAATGCTATCGTTGCAATCTGATGAAATTTGATATATAGTTGTCCCCACATTTTCATCGCTTCCAATGAAACCGGCCGAGTAGTTAATTGCTGCAGTCCTAAAAATCTCCTCATAACTGATGGTAATAGTAATAAACTTTAATTGCATTGGTTAGAAATATGGCTCGCCTTTAAAATTACTTTTGTATACCATAAAAATTTGAATTGAACAACCAGTAAATTAAACAATGATTTATAAAACCACAACAGTTATAACTTGAACCAGCTAAACAGTGATTTATTCATTAATATTGGCAATATATATCATTAATCAAAACAAGCAGGTTCATCAGCTAATAAAGCATCCATATTTAACTCTTTTCTTCACCTTGTTTAATTAATCTTGTGAAATGTTCGTAAATAAACAATCAGCATCATGCTGTGTAATACTACGATTTACATCCGTTAAAAATTTGCATCATCTACAATGGAACCTGCTGAAACGTTAATTGTTTCTTTCTTAGTAAGTAGTGATAACAAACTTCAACAGGACAGGATTGATTGATTGATATGTTTGAATGTTTCCGCTGAAATACTTTGAATTTTTAGAAACATCAACATCACAATTTATTGCATCCAAATGTAAAGACTTGACTCCTTATACACACTTCTTCAAGTATGAGTTTTATCATGATTTATATCTCCATTGCTGTCACAAGTGAAATGTGTCTTGGCATCATTAAAATATTCAGCCATTTCTATCCAAGTGGTCTCAATCTAATTCTCCAAATAACTCGGAACCCAGATAATGAAAAGCTCAAACATACCTTGTAATCACTTACATCGAGTTGAATAAAATGGACAGTTTGGGCCAAATAAAAAATGTAAAACCGTTTGGAAGGCCAGTTTTACCAGGGGATTTCGTTGTGTGGATTTTCCAGCCAAGTAAATTTTGTTGTTACCAAAATTCCATACTATTCCTAGGGTGTTGAAAGTGAAGGAACTTTGTAGGGTAAAATAAAAAGGTCAATATTTTCTTGCAACATTTTGCTTCAACAACTGAACCTGATTTAGGCCTTAAAGCAAATTACTAAACTTGTCTGACTAACGATAAGATCTAACTAGAGACAAATAATTATTCAAAAATGAGTAAGTAGTCTACCCAATTGGTTTAACTAATGGGAAAACTCTGTCTGACCATTTTTTACACGCAATCGTGACAATGTGTCATGTAGCCGTTTGAATGGTTAGTAATTATTCAGGAATTGTCTCATCCAAATCTGGTAAAAAGCAAAAAACAACAACGGGAAATCGTTTTCCCATTGTTTATCAAATTGTGTTACATGTACAACAAGGCAGAATAATTATTTTCCATTCCCATAGTCAAATCATAAGCCGTTGTGTAAACAAATGCCAATGTATATACCAGCTATAACTGTCATCATGATATTCATATCTGTCGCGTTAACAAGTTAATTTTCCTCGAGGATTCACGAAAAACGTGTGGAAACCTGAGGGTTTTGTAGCAAGCAAATCTAACATTGATTTTCGTGGCCAACATGGGCTATTAACTTATAAATGATTTGTTATTATGCTGCCGAATGCTGAAGTTACACTCTAATGAAATTTGATAAATGGTTGTCCCCATGTTTTCGAATTTACAAAATGTGATTTTCATTGCTTAGAATGGAGCCTGCTGAACGTTTAGTTAATTTATTCTGTTAATTTATGGAATAATATGAAAAAATATTAAACTTTGACAGGAAAGGTTACAAATAGGTTTCACAATTAAAATGACAATTGTTTCTTATAACTTCCGCCACAAAAACTAAATAAAGATTTATTACATTATTATTAAAATTGACAATAAATTTGATTGAAAACAAATAGGCAAGTTTAGTACATAAAGTAGCAGCCATATTATATTCTAAATGTCTACAACGGTTGAGCACTTAACAGCAGCATTTGTACAGTAAGACTGACCCCATTATTGATCAAATTTAGAGGCGTCAACTCCTCCAAAAAGTTGCTTGAGCCGAGATTAATGTTTATACTTGAGCAAGAGTTATAAAACCTTTGTTTCCATTTGAAATCCGTTTTGTTAGTCCCATGTAACATAAGTATATTATGAATTTTAAGCTTATCAATAACTTGTTTGGACTCCGTATAGACGCCAACGAGTCCTCCAACACCGACCAAGAGACCTACAACACAATTACAACAAAGGAGGAAAAGTAGTACAAGTGCAAACCCATTTTCCTTACTCCAATTCAGCTTCACCACACCTGTCATCCCAAATGACATGATGAACGTGCCCGAGATGACAGCAACCAGCAAGGCCGTTTCTAAAATGCCATTCATTGCTTTCGCCAAAACCTGCATTCTTCTGTAATCCAAGGCCGTCCTCGATTTGTTTTGTTTGAGAGAAGTTTTGTAGAAGCTATATCAATAATGAAAAACATTAAATCTCACTTCGCCCCTAAATAAACAAACATTTTCTGAAATTGACTCACCTGCTTAAATGAGATCGTAAGCTAATTGTGCAAATTATGTGGAGCCCGGCAACCAACAATGATGTCACATTCAATCCAATCATCCACATCCAATAGTTAAACGAAAACACGATGAGTTTGACCAAAAATCCAAAGAGTTTCTGAATGCTGATTCCAGGAAAATATGCGGGTGTTTTAGGGGAGCATTCATCAAGAAGCCAATAAAGAGCTAAAGAACTATTGCAAGGATTTAGCCAATGAAATCCGAAAACGAAAAAGAGTGGAGTTATTTTCAAAGTCAGGCTCAAAATCCTGGCAAACATGATATTCAAGTTTTCTAATAGTTTTTTGTTTAGTTTTTCCTTATCTCGTTTATGTGTCAAAAGTCCATTGAGAAAAAGTGCTATTTCCGACGCTCTGTCTTTACAAACTCGCAAATAAAAATTACATTCCGGAATCATAAAAATGGCTGGACCGACTTGGATGGCGGAGAAAATCGAGAATCTTTTTCCGGAGTTAAAATTTGAATGCAAAAGATAAAGATGACCCGTTTGAATGATGATGAGGAACGTAAAAATTGTATGGATTAAATATTTTATTAGAACTTTTCTTTGCGTTTTTCGTTCAGCTATACTTATTTTGTTACTCTCAAAATCCCACTTAAAACCAAGGCTGCCGGAACGTGCAGGAGCTTGGTAAAAAGGTCAATGTTTTCTTGCAACATTTTATATATTATGCGCACCGGAAAAATGTCTAGACTTCTTAGCTGAATGGGAAATAAATAACTGAATATGGAACTGCTTTCACTTCCAAACTGAGTCGTAGCTACACTGCTTTATTATGTTTAGCCTTGTTCTATTATTACTCGATTTACTGTCGCGTTTACTGAATACTTTTTCACTCCGATTTCATACTTCCTGTTTTGTCTACATACGAATATACGTCTCTGTCAACAGTCACTCTGGCTTTTTTAGTTGTAATCGTCCGTAATCAAATATCCGGGTTTAGTAATTATTCAGCTGTTTATCGCATTGGATTTCTGACAACGAGTGGCATTCTCGGCTGAATAGGGTTTTCATTTTCAATACCAAACAGGAAAGCCACCTTATATAACTGGAAAAAGTAGAGCTTTTACGTAATGCAAAGTGTTTTCATGACCAAAAGAAGATTACATATGGCCGAGCATTATTTCATAAACGCAACGCGTTTTGTAAATAATTAAGGATTCTTTCTGGTATGAGTTTTATCATGATTTATATCTCCAATGATTTCATCAATGAGCTTTATTTTGACGTCAATAATATACACACCAAACCTTTCTCTATTATACGCAGAAAAAGATTTGGCATCTTGCAAATTAGGAATGCTTTCAACATAAAGATTTTATTAAACATAAATTGACGGAATGGAGTTGTCATCCAATTTTCAATTGTTTTTCATCACTGGTTATGCAACTTTACCAGTTCTTTAAATGCATTAGTTAAAATAATAAGATAACAGAACGAATATATAAATTTCACTGCAGCTCCTCACTCCTCTCCTCATACCAGACTCCTCATATCAGATGGTAATAATAATAAACTTTAATTGGATTGGTTACAAATATGGCTCGCCTTTAAAATTACATTTGCATACCATAAAAATTTGAATCGAAAAATAAGTAAATTAAACAATTATTTATAAAACCACAATAGTTATAACTTGAGCCAGCTAAACAGCGATTTATTCATTAATACTGGCAATATATTTCATTAAATCAAACAAGCAGGTTTAGCAGCTAAAAAAGCATCCATGTTAAACCCATTTTTTCACCCTGTTGTCAAATCTTGTGAAATGTATGTAATGCACAATAATTGTTTTCCCTAATCCAAATTGACATAACGAGTCCTAATGAGTATATAAGATCCAAATTGTAAGCAAACAATACCGGCCATAGTGGTATTCATATCTCTCGCGTTATCAATTAATATCAAATCGGTTTTCCTAAGGCATCACCTACATTAAAATGCGGAAACCTGAGCTATTTTTAGCAAACCAGTTTTGTGCTTTATCAACTTTATCAAACTTGGCATCATGCTGTGTAATACTGCAATTGTAATCCGTTACAAAATCGTGAAGCAATTTTCATCATCTACAATGGAACCTGCTGAAACGTTAATTGTTTCTTTCTTAGTAAGTAGTGATAACAAACTTCAACAGGACAGGATTGATTGATATATTTGAATTTTTAGAAACATCAACATCACAATTTATTGCAACCAAATGTACAGATTTGACTCCTTATACACACTCCTTCAAGTATGAGTTTTATCATGATTTATATTTCCTTTGCTTTCACAAGTGAAATGTGTCTTGGAATCATTAAAATATTCAGCCATTTCTATCCAACTCAAAGTTGAAATGGCTTCACCTGATTATAACGAAATGAAAACTGATTAAACGGATTCTTTTCGTTATTGAAATGGGAAACAGTTTTTCATCACTGCAATAAAGCTTTGCAAAGAACTTCACCGATATGATGAGCTATTGTAAGTTAGTAAATGTTTTTACCGCAACTCACATTTATAATACCGAATGAAAACGACAATGAATACAATCCAGTTCTCAACATATCTGAGTAGTTTTTAAACCTTTAAAACAATCGGTGTATGCATCATTGGCTTAATAAAAAAAATCCTGCATGCCCCAAACTTCTCAAAAACGATTCATTATTTCACTTAAGCACTCAGAAGGGGTTTCAATATAATTCTGCGAATAACTCGGAACCCAGAAAATGAAAAACCTAAACACACGCTGCAATAACTTAATTGGAGTTGAATAAAATGGACAGTTTGGGCCAAATAAAAAATGTAAAAACCGTTTGGAAGGCCAGTTTTACCCGGAGATTTCCTTGTGTGGATTTTCCAGCCAAGTAAATTTTGTTGATACCAAAATTCCATACTATTCCTAGGGTGTTGGAACGTGAACGAACTTTGTAGGGTAGAATAAAAAGGTCAATATTTTCTTGCAACAGTTTGCTTCAACAACTGAACGTGATTTAGGCCTTAAAGCAAATTACTAAACTTGTGTGACTAACAATAAGATCTAATTAGACACTGAAAATTATTCAAAAAATTAGTTAGTAGTCTACCAAATTGGTTTTACTTATGTGAAAACTCTGTCTGACCATTTTTACACACAATCGTGACGATTTGTCATGGTGCCGGCTGAATGGTCAGTAATTATTCAGGAATTGTCTCATCCAAATCGGGTAAAAAGCAAAAAAGCAACGGGAAACCGTTTTCCTATTGTTTATCAAATTGTGTTACATGTAAAAACAGGAAGAATATATATTTTCCTGTCCTAAAGTCAAATTATAAGCCGTTGTGTAAACAAATGTCAAGATATACCAGCTATAACAGTCATCATGATATTCATATCTGTCGCGTAAACAACTTAATTTTCCTCGCGCTTTCACGAAAAACGTGCGGAAACCTGAGTTATATTTAGCAAGCAAATCTAACATTGACTTTCATCGCCAACGTGGGCTATTACCTAATATCTGATTTTTTGTCATGCTATCTAATGGTGTAGTTACAATCTAATGAAATTTGATAAATGGATGTTGCAACGTTTCCAAATTTGTGGTGCATGAAATACTATGGAAAAAATAGAAAATTTAGACAAGAACGGTTACAAATATATTTCACTTTTTAAAATGATATAATTGTTTCTTATAACTTTCGTCACAATATTTGGATAAGGAATTATTACTTAAAATTGACAACATATTTCATTTCAACAAACTAAGCAAGTTTAGCAGATAAAATAGTCGCTATATTATTTGCTACATGTTTACAACGGTTGAGCACTTAGCAGCAGCATTTGTGATGTAAGGCTGACCCCATTATTGATAAAATTTAGAGGCGTCAACTCTTCCAAAAAGTTGTTTGAGCCAAGATTAATCTTTATAATTGAGCACGAATTATAGAACCTTTCTTTCCATTTGAAATCCCTTTTGTTAGTCCCATGTAACGTTAGTATATTATGAACTTTAAGCTTATCGATAACTAGTTTGGACTCCTTATAAACGCCAACTAGTCCTAGGAGACCCACAACACAATTACAACAAAGGAGGAAAAGTAGGATGAGGGCAAACCCATTTTCCCTACTCCAATTCAGCTTCACCACACCTGTCATCCCAAACGACATGATAAACGTGGCAGCAACAATTGCAACCAGTAAGGCCGTTTCCAAAATGCCATTCATTGCTTTCGCCAAAACCTGTATTTTTCTATAATCGAACATCGTCCTCGAGTTGTTTTGTTTGAGAGAAGATCTGTAGAAGCTATATTAATAATGAAAAACATTAAGTCTCAATTCGCCCTTAAATAAACTTTCTGAAATTGACTCACCTGCTTAAATGAGATCGCAAGCTAATTGTGCAAATTATGTGGAGCCCTGCAACCGTAAATGATGTCACATTCAATCCAATCATCCACATCCAATAGTTGAACAAAAAGACGATGAGTTTTACGAAGATTCTACAAAGCGTTTGTACTCCGATTCCAGGAAAATATGCCGGTGTTTTAGAGGAACATTCACTCAGCAGCCAATAAAAAGCTAAGGAACTATTGCAAGGATGTAGCCAATGAAATCCGACAACGAAAAGGAATGGAGTTATTTTCAAAGTCAGACTCAGCGTCGTGGCAAACATGATATTCAAGCTTTCTAATAGTTTTTTATGTTTTTCTTTATCTCCTCTATGCACCAAAAGTCCTTTGAGAACAAGTGCAATTTCCGACGCTTTATCTTTGCAAACTTGCAAATAAAAGTTACATGTCGGGATCATAAAAATGGTTGGACCGACTTGGATGGCGGACAAAATTGAGAATCTGGAGTTAAAATTTGAATGCAATAGATATAGATGAACAGTTTGAAGGACGATGAGGATTGTAAAGCCTGTGTGAATGAAATATTTGTTTCGGACTTTTGTTTGAGTGTTCCGTTCGGCAATGCTTATTTTGTTTGTTTCAAACTCCCACTTAAAGCCAAGGTTGCCGGAGCGTGCAGGAGCTTCGTAGAGCTTGATGAAAAGTTTTATATTTTCTTGCAACATTTTACTGAATAAATTCAAGACGTTGTGCGCTCTGGTAAAATTGATAGACTTTCCAGATGAACGGAAAATAGTTAACTGAATATGGAACTACTTTAACTTCCTGGCTGAGTCGTAGCTAACCTGTATTATTATGTTTAGCCTTGTTTTAGTATTACTGAATGTTTTTCTAGACCGAGCTCCTACTTCCTGATTTTCAAGACCCGTAAATGCATCTGTGTCAACAAAATGTGACTATTTTCTGTTGTTATCAGTAATCGACTGAAATCAATAGTTCTGGGTAAGCAATTATTCAGGTGTTTATCTCATTGGATTATTGACAGAGTGACACTTGAGGATTTTTGATTCCATCAAAAACGGTGCATAACACCCAGTGTCCGCTTTCTGAAGTTGATAAAATTTTGGACGTTTATTTGAAACATTTTATCATATTTAAACGTTAAGTATTACCGAACATTATGTCCAAAAGCCCGATACCTGTGTGGTAAGGAAACAAGCACTCATTCAGGTATGAGTTTTATCACGATTTATATCTCCTGTCACAAGTGAAATGTGTCTTGCCATCAATAAAATATTCAGCCATTCCTATCAAACTCATAGTTGAAATGGCTTGACGTGACGAACATGACGAAATGAAAAATGATTAAACGGATCCTTTTCGTTATTAAAATGGGAAACCGTTTTTTATCATTGGAACGGAAGCTTACCGAAGAATTTCATTAATGTAATGAGTTAATGTAAATTATTAAATGTTGTTACTGCAACTCATATTTCTTCCAATTATGCATAGAGTCTAGAAACGATACATTTCTCTAATTAAATATAGTTTAATGATTAATATCTGACAAAGATATCATAAATTGTTGTAGAATGTTATCATGATTCGTAATTAGTAGTGATTAAACTAGGACAAATTGTCCATCGTAATTTGCAAAATTTTAAGCCACCTGCGTAACTAGTTAAAAATGGATTTGTTTTTTTACCACAACTGAGGCTTGTACTGCTTCTAAATCAGTAAATGATCCGTAAACATTTATCCCGTTATAAATCAAATTAAACCAATCATTTGAATACGAATTCACAAGTTACGTCAACGCCCAGTTGCCTACTTAACAGAATAATTTTTTTGCATAAGATGTCTTGATAACTTAGAATACGCATAATGCAATTGTTAAGCACTTAATAGTAACATCTGTACAGTAAGATCAACCCCATTATTTATCAAGTTCAGAGGTGTCAGCTTCTCCAAAAAATTTGTTGGGCCTAGTTTAATCTTAATACAAGAGCAAGAATTATAAAACCGTCGTTTCCATTTGAATTCCAAAATTTTACTTCCAACTAAAATATTATGTATTTTCAGCTTTTCCAGAACAGTTTCCGATTCCGAATACACTCCAACTAGCCCACCAACGCCAGGTAGTAAACCTAATGCACAATTAATACTAAGGAAGAAAAGTAGAACAAGCGCAAACCCATTTTCCCTACTCCAACTCAGCTTCACAACGCCGGTCATCCCAAATGACATGAGGAATATACAAGTGAAAACTGAAATGAACAACTCTGTTTGCAAAATGGAATTCATTACTTTTTCCAAGACCTGTATTTTTCTGTATTCCAAGGCATGCTTCCAATTGTTGCGCTTAAGAGAACTTTTATGGAAGCTTAATTAAAATGAAGAATTTAGCAATCTTTCAGTTCCCCTATTTATTTCATTTTTGTTGAACATTCTTAATAATTTGACTTGACTTACGAGTTTAAATGGGAGCGCAAGCTCATTGTGCAAATGACATGGAGACCTGCAATACAAAAGCATCCAACATTCGATCCAATCATCCAAATCCAGCAATTTAATAAAAACACCAACAGTTTAATCCCGATTCCGATTGCGAGTCCAATGTTGCGATCGGGAGGTTTGGAGAAACATTCGGCAAGCAGCCAATAAATGGCTAAAGAACTACTGCAAGGGATAAACCAGTGGAATCCAAAACAAATCAAAATGGTTCTATTCTCAAAATTAACCTAAGAACCCAGGCAAACATGATGCTTAAGGTTTCCACCAGTGTTTTAACAAATTTGTCTCCATTCCTATTATGGATAAGGAGTCCGTTGATGAAAAGTGCAATGTCAGGAGCTTTTTCGTAACAAAGTAGCATGAAATAACTGTGTGCCGAAAGCATGAAAATTGCAAGACCAACTGGGATTACGGAAAAAGTGCTGGGTTCAGCTTCTGCATAGTTTGAACGCAAAATGTAAAGATACACTGTTTGGGCGAAAATAATAAGTGTACAAACAACATGAAGGGTCATCTTTATCCGGAAATTTCTTTGTGAGGATTTTCTAGCCATGTAAATTTTATTGCTATCAAAATCCCATTCGATTCCAAGGGTTTTGGAACATGAAGGAGCTTTGTAGAATTTAATAAAAAGTCCAATGTTTGTTTTGCCAAAACGAGTCATTAACCCACCAGTCAAGATAGGATTGAATTGCTCAAGAACAAAGTACCTTGCTAATTAAAATCTTAGTCTGAAGGGCAAATCTCATGTACAGTGAGCGAAAAGCAGTTAACAGCAACTGGAATCCAGTCCTTTCTTCTTAATCGAATTGTGTGAAATATATGTGAAGACAAACTAATTGCTTCCTATTGTATTTCACTATACCAGAAGTGAAAATACGACGCAGGTTTACAAATGAAAATGCTTGAAATAATTAATTGCACTTGTCATCAATGCATTTATCTCCCATGTATCTATCAGTGTTATTATGGCATCATCAAAGTCAGCATGCACAACTAAAACTTGAGAAGTTTTTAGGAAGCTTATTGAAAAGTTTTGTACATGTGGTTATTAACTATTATCTAACCAGGCATCATGCCATGTAATGCCGTAATTGCAGTTTAATAAACGTTGATAACTGGTTGGTCGCATGTTGCTTAATTTGTTAAAACACTTTCTTATCTTACAATGGATCCTGCTAAACGTTAATTGACACATTCTGGGGATTCCATTGATAGTAAACTTTACATGATAGGTTACAAACTAAATTAAAAATGATAGTAGCATTCTCATGATTTCCGTCGGAATATTTGAATATTTTTTAATTTATTACATTTGTATTAGTAATATACATGGCTACAATCAAAACTAGCAAATTTACCATCTAAAATACACGCCAGCCTATAAAGGCTGAGAACTTAACAGCAGCATTTGTACTGCAAGACTTACCCCATAATTGATTAAATTTAGAGGTGTCAACTCCTCCAAAAAGTTGCTTGAGCCCAGTTTAATTTTAATGCTGGAGCAGGAGTTATAAAACCTTTGTTTCCATTTGAAATCCCTGTTGTTAGTCCTATGTGAGATGAGTGTATTATGAATTTTAAGCTTTTCAATAACTTGTTTGGACTCCGTATAAACACCAACGAGTCCTCCTACACCGACTAACAGACCCACAGCACAATTACAACAAAGAAGGAAAAGGAGGATGAGGGCAAACCCATTTTCACTTAACCAAGACAGCTTCACGACGCCCAACATTCCAAAAGACATGATGAACGTGGCAGCAACAATTGCAACCAATAAGGGAGTTTCCAAAACGCTGTTAATCGTTTTCGCCAGCACCTGTATTATTCTGTAGTTTAAAGCAGCCCTCGAATTGTTTACCTTCAGTGAAGTGTTGTAAAAGCTAAATTAGAAGTTAAAAAATAATCTCAATTTGCCTCTATTAAAAAAAATTATAAAATTGATTCACATGACTCGCCTGGTTAAATGAGATCGCAAGCTAATTGTGCAAATTATATGAAGCCCGGGTACTGAAAATGCTAACACATTTATTCCAATTTTCCACATCCAATAGTTGAAGGAAAACACGATGAGTTTTACCAAGAGTCTCCAAATTGTTTGTATTGCGATTCCAGGAAAATATGTCGGTGTTTTAGAGAAACATTCATCAAGAAGCCAATAAAAAGCTAGCGAGCTATTGCAGGGATTTAGCCAATGAAAACCGAAAACGAAAAAGAGTGGAGTTATTCTCAAAGTCAGGCGTAGAATCCGGACGAACATGACATTTAAGCTTTCCAATAGTTTTTTGTTAACTGTTCCCGTATCCCGTTTTTGTGCCAAAAGTCCGTTGAGAAAAAGCGCAAGTTCTCCAGCCCTTTCCTTACAAACTTTCAAATAAAACGTACATGTTGGAACAATAAAAACTGCCGGTCCAACTTGAATGGCTGAGAAAATTGAGAATCTTTTGCAACCACCAGGATTTGAACAGAAGATATATAGATGAACAGTTTGCAGGATGATGAGGTATGTGAAGCCTGTATAACTGAAATATTTGTTTCTCACTTTTCTCTGTGTTTTGTGTTCTGCGATGCTTATTTTGTTGCTCTCAAAATCCCATTTAAAGCCTAGGCTGTCAGAGCGTGTGGGAGCTTGGTAAAGCTTGATGAAAAGGTTTATGTTTTCTTGCAACATTTTACCTGAAAATGCAATATATGATGTGATGTGGGATTTGTAAACTTGTCAGATGAATGGAAAATGTTTAACTGAATATGAAGCTGCTTTCATTTTCTTTCTGAGTCGTAGCTACCCTATTTGCATATGCGGAAGATAACCTTGTATTATTATTACCGCATGAAACGCTCGTGTACTGAAAGTGGGAACTTTTCCCGTCTGATTTCCTACTTCCATTGTCTAAAGCCAAAAATAGGCCTATCAACAAAATGTGATTATTTACAGCTGTAATCAGCGGAAATCAATGGTCCTGGATAGGAAATTATTCATGTGTTTATCTCATTGGATTATTGACAACGAGTGGAATTTTTGTCTATATGAATATGATTTTCGTTTCCAACACCAGTTGATGCATAGCACCTGGGAACCCGTTGTGTTATGATGAAAATAGAACGTTTATCTAAACAACAATGTACACATGACCAAAAAAGCATTAGGCATGGACGAGCATTAAATTTAAAAGCCCGATGATTGCTTTGTAAATAAATTAGGATTCCGTCTGGCATGAAATTTATCACGATTTATATCTCAATTGCTGTCACAGGTGAGTTATCTTGTCTATCAAAAAATACTCCAGGTGAAAATTTTAAATATTTTAGGTATATACTCAAACGGATTGCAACCCATGGTTTTCATGGGATTTTGGCAGCATAAAATTACGCAATGCAAGGAAATGAAATTGATTAAATGTTTTTAGGTAGTAATAACCAAATTTTGAATTATTTGCTTTTAAACTTAAATTAACATAATATCATGTATTTATCAACAGCAAATCTATTTTGGTGTGGTTCAAGGCTGTCCAAAGTTTTTAACTTCAGCCAATGTTTGTAAATGCTAAATAAATAAATTTAAATCTCGATTTTTCCCCAGCATGTCAAAAATGGCTTATAGCTTGTCTCAGGTATATATTTGAGATTGCCAGATTAATTATAGAAAGTTTGAGAAGCTCTGCAACCAAAAATGAAGTCATATCCATTCTAATCATCCATGTTGATTGATCTTCAATTTTTTAAAGGATACCATCGCTCTCCCTCTTACTACAATCACAACGGCGGTACTGACGTCGCATATTCAGCAACCTTGATTCCCGTCAGATATTGATTAAACTTCACCTGCTGAGTAAATAAGTTTAAAATTCATAAATACCTATTCCGAGTTGGATATTCTTTTTATTCAGGAGCGGAGGTAGCGTATCCTCGTCACTACTCAACGGATAGTAATTTCTATTTAAAATTATGGAGTTTTTGACAAGGTCAAGTTAGCGTATGCGTACGAAGCAGATTAACACAAAAATTATAACCTCTTAAGAATGCTGCATTTAATATTTTAATAACTTTTTATATTTCATAATTTTAATGCACAAAAAAAAATGAACTCAAAAGAGAACAGATATCGATTGAGCATTTAAATGTGTTTCCATACAGTAAAGCTCTAAACACAAATAAACAAATAAAATGCAAACGACATTAAGCACTTAGCAGTAACATCTGTACAGTAAGACTGACCCCATTATTGATAAATCTAAGGGGCGTCAACTCCTCCAAAAAGTTGCCTGAGCCGAGATTAATTTTGATGCTGGAGCAAGAGTTATAAAACCTTTGTTTCCATTTGAAATCCATCTTTCGAGTTTCCAACTTGTTATGAATGTTATGAATTTTTAGCTTATCAACAACTTTTTTAGACTCCGTAGAAACATCAACAAGTCCACCAACCCCGATTAGCAACCACATTAAACAATTAATACACAGGAGGGAAAAAAGTACGAGGCCAAACCCGTTTTCCTTACTCCACCTCAGCTTCATGACACCTGTCATCCCAAATGACAGGATGAATGTGGCCGAGATGACAGCGATCAATAGCGCCATTTCTAAAATGCAATTCATTGCTTTCGCCAAAATCTGTATTTTTCTGTAGTCCAGGGCCGTTTTTGTCATCAAACTATTATTACTCAGGGATTTTCGGTAGAAACTAAATGCAAAATTTAATTTAAATTTAATCTTCATAAAATCTTAATTTCCCCCAATTTGAAAAAAAAACTGAAACTATTTTATATTTACTAACCTGTATAAATGAGATCGTAAACTAATTGTGCACATTATGTGGAGCCCCGCAACCGAGAATGAAAGCACATTCATTCCAATCATCCACATCCAAGAGTTGAACGAAAACACCAGCAGTTTTACCATGAATCCAGCCAAATATGTCGGTGTTTTAGTAGAGCATTCATCAAGAAGCCAATAAAAAGCTAGGGAACTATTGCAAGGATTTAGCCAGTGGAATCCGAATACGAAGAATAGTGGAGTTATTTTAAAAGTCATGCTAAGAATCCGGGCAAACATAATATTCAAGCTTTCTAGTAGTTTTTTATCGAATTCGTTCGTATCTCGTTTATTTGTCAAAAGTCCGTTGAGAAAAAGTGCTATTTCTGACGCCATTTCTTTGCAAACTTGCAAATAAAAATTGCATGTCGGAATCATAAAAATTGCTGGGCCGACTTGGATCGCTGAGAAAATTGAGAATCTTTTGCGATCATTTGGATTTGAATAGAAGAGATACAGATAAACAGTTTGAATGATGATGAGGAATGTAAAGCATGTGTGAATGAAATATTTGATTCTGACTTTTCTTTGCGTGTTTCGTTCAACAGTGCTTATTTTGTTGGTTTCAAAATCCCACTTAAAGCCAAGGCTGTTGGAGTTTGCAGGAGCTTCGTAGAGCTTGATGAAAAGTTTAATATTTTCCTGCAACATTTTTTATATATAGTGCAATAGGAAAGTTTCTAGACTTCTCAGCTTAATGGAATATAACCAAATGAATATGGAACTGCTTCAATTTCGAAACTGAGTCGTAGCCAAACCGATTCATTATGTTTTATCTTGTTGTAATATTACTGAACTTACCGTCTCGTTTACTGGATACCTTGTCCAGTTCAATTGTCAATTTCTTGTTCTTCTATAAAGCTCGAAAAATTTTCGCTGTTAACATCAGTCTGAATATTTTAGTTGGGGACAATAATAACAGGTCGAATGAAAAATAAACTTTCCAACTCAAATAATTAGAGTTTGCAACTCGACAGTTTGTAACTCAACTATACAGTTTGCAACTCGATTTAAATACTCTACAATTTGTCAAATATTTTCAATATTTTCAATCAATATATGAGTATAACATTAAATATTGACATTATGGTAAATATCTGTGCTTCTTAGCTCATATTAGGATTTAAAAATGTGCAGAGCACAAATACCTATACAAGCATATATTAGTGCTGGTATACTTCAATTACCATGGTTTGTGTTTATTTTATAAATTTATGCATAATTTGTATAGTATTCTAAAGTATTGAATCCAGTTGTGAACTATACTTATCGGAGTTGTTAAAATATATTTGGAGTGGGAAAATTTCGAGTGGCAACGTCTAGTGTCTGATTTCCAGTGGTGAGTTAACTAGTTTCCTTTTAGTTGTAATCGTTCGTAATAAAAATGCGCGGCGATAGTAATAATTCAGCTGTTTATCGCATTGGATTTCTGACGATGAGTGGCATTCTCGGCTGAATAGAATTTTTGTTACCAATACTAGACAGAAAAGCCGCTGTCTATAACTGATAAATCATAGAGCGTTTAAATAAACAATTATATATGTCGCCACGTGGAGCTATCTTCATGTTTTATACAAATTGAGAAGATTTGTCGTTGTTCGTTTATACATACACGGTATGATAATAGGATGGGATGTACTTTAGCTATGTTATTTTATGTAGGTACATTCAGAGTGTCCCAACACTGAATAGGAGACACACAGTACACTTACAAGGAACAATATAACCGAGTTTAGCTCCGATTGACCTAAGATTTGGTATATGTACATGTTCGATTTACGTGTTTTATGACAAATGTTGAGTATCAGATTGCAATAGGCACTTTTGACGATTTTAGAAAATATTGAAAATTATGACTTTGTTACGGATTTAATAGCGGGTAATTAACATGGTGTATTAAAGACCAGTGTCAAGTTTTCAAAATACTTTGGTAATAAGTAATCATGCAAAGCAAATATTTAATTTTATAAAGTGTTATCGGTGTCTAAAACTAACAATCATCCATTAGCAATTCAACCCCCTACCGTATCCCTACTGTAGCGTAAATATAGTACTAATTTTTTGGGACACAAATAATGATAAGTTCATGTAGCTCAAAATAAAACTCTCAACAGTTCATGGAACTCATCTGCAATTGTCAGTGACGTTTTTGTTGGTCTGCAAGAATGTGCATGACTTTTTGTCGGGCAAGTAAAGAAAGGAACTTTTCCTGCTTCAAAATGTTCTAGTTTTTGAATGTATGAAGAATGCCTTCCAGTATGTTGTGTATTCCTGATCAAGCGAAACAAACGCAGCTTCATCTGCTAAAAACAATTTTAGTTTCTGTCATTATACATATTGTTCATAAAAAATTAATCTCTTTGTGGTCAGTGGTTCTTAATACACCATGTTAATTACCCCATATTATACCCCATAAGAAAGGCACAATTTTCAACTTTTTCTAAAATCGTCAAAAATGCCCATTGCAATCTGATACTCAATATACATGATAAAACATGTAAATTGAACATAACTTCCAAATCTTAGGTCAATCGGAGCTAAACTCGGTTATACTGTTCCTCGTTAGTACCAGGTAAGAAAAGTTGCACCAGCGCAAACCCATTTTATTTTCACCAGCCTAACCTAAAGTTGGCAGTAAAAGTTGTAACTAATAACGCATGTGGGCAAAATTCCATTCATTTTTTCTCTCCAAAACTTGAATTTTCCTGTAGTCCAAGGCCCTTTTCATTTTATTCAACTTTTTTTAATATTGTAAAAGTTCTTATTAATTTAAATTACTAACGAGCTCTAATGGGGACGCAAGCTCATTGTGCAAATTACATGGAGACCTGCAATACAAAAGCATCCCACATTCGATCCAATCATCCACATCCAATTGTTGAACGAAAACACCAGCAGTTTCATCACGATTCCGCAGGCAAGTCCAACATTGCAATCGGGAGTTTTGGAAGAACACTCTCCAAGCAGCCAGTAAAAGGTTAAGGAACTGTTGCAAGGGATAAACCAGTGGAATCCGAAAACAAATAAAAATGGTACTATTCTCAAAAAAATCATAAGAACCCAGGCAAACACGATGCTCAAGGTTTCCATCAGTATTTTAACAATGTTGTGTCCATTTCCGTTATGCACAAGGAGTCCATTGATGAAAACTGCAACATCGGAAGCCTTTTCATGACAAAGCTGCAAATAATAACTGTGTGCCGAAAGCATGAAAATTGCAAGACTTACTTGGATTGCGGAGAAAATGCTGGGTTCCGCATTGTTTGAACGTAAAATGTATAGATAAACTGTTTGGGCGAAAATAATAAGTGTACAAACTACATGAAGGGTCAATCTTTTCTGGAAATTTCTTTGTACTGATTTTCCAGCCACGTAAATTTTGTTGTTATCAAAATCCCATTCTATTCCTAGGGTGTTGGAACGTGCAGGAGCTTTGTAGAGTTTAATAAAAAGGTCAACGTTTTCCTGCAACATCTTGTTTGCCTTAGAGCCGAATAGCAATTTGTCTAACAAACGGAACGACTGCAGTTTTTACTCCAAAACGAGTCATTAACCCACCAGCCAAGTTAGGATTGAACGGCTCATGACCGAAGTACCTTATGAATATTCTGAGTCTGAAAGACCAATAATTATTCAGGTATTCAGTAAAAACGCAGCTTTTCCACGAAAAATAAAACTTTGCATCTCCGATCAACGGTTTTTTATAGTGTATCGATAGACATTGTACATATAAGCAAAAGTCCATGGTTTGGCTTTGGGGTAAGTTGAGACAACTGTACTAGGGCCATTTGAAGGTCAATCGACGGAATGCGATTAACTCCTTCATTTGTTCACTAATTGACTTGAAATTTGGCACACAGTCGTTTTGAGTGATTCTCCAGAGGGAATATTCTCAGATTTTCAAATTTCAAATTTGGCGCCAAGTTACGGATGTCATGTTTTAAAATTTTTAGTTGAGCCTGTGGACCAATACGGGTTCATAAACCATATGTATACTGTAATATGGACCATACAAAAGTTTTATGAAAATGTGACCTTCGATGTGGGGCCACCTGTGGTGCCACCATGGTTTGCATAAAGTAACCGTTTTTGTTCCAGGATGACATGCGACCGTGCGCAGGAAGTCTAATACAGAAAGAATCATGGAAATCGGATCAATGCGCTTCGAAATATTGAGGTTTGAAGCTATCAATCCTGGAAGTCGAGTTGGGCGACTTCGAGAAAAAAAGTTTAATAAACGTTTAAAATGGATTTCAGATGTTCACCTACGACAGGACAACAAAAAGCATAGATTTAGTAATCTTTTACACTTTTTTCTCGAAGTCGCCCAACTCGACTTCCAGGATTGATAGCTTCAAACCTCAATATTTCGAAGCGCATTGATCCGATTTCCATGATTCTTTCTGTATTAGACTTCCTGCGCACGGTCGCATGTCATCCTGGAACAAAAACGGTTACTTTGGGCAAACCATGGTGGCACCACATGTGGCCCCACATCGAAGGTCACATTTTCATAAAACTTTTGTATGGTTTATATTACAGTATAAATATAGTTTGTGAATCCGTATTGGTCCACACGCTTAACTAAAAATTTAAAAATATGACATTCGTAACTTGGCGCCAAAGTTGAAATTTGAAAATCTGAGAATTTTCCCACTGGGGAATCACCTAAAACAACTGTGTGCCAAATTTCAGGTCAATCGGTTGGAAATTGATTGAGTTAATCGCATTCCGTCGATTGACCTTCCAATGGCCCCAGTACAGCTGTCTCAACTTACCCCAAAGCCAAACTGTGGACTTTTGCTAAGCTGTACAATGTCTATCGATGCACTATAAAAAACCGTTGATCGGAGATGCAAAGTTTTATTTTTCGTTCAAAAGCTGCGTTTTTACTGTATTATAACTTGTATAGTGGGCGATAAACCTTTAACAGCATTTGGAATCCGCTCCTTTCTAGTTTATCGAATTGTGGAAGATATAAATAAACACAAGCTAATTGTTTCTGTTGTATTTCACTCTACCCGAAGTCAAAAAATGACGCAGGCTAACAAATGAAAATGTTTGAAATAATTGCCCTTGTCATAAATGCGTTTAACTCCCATGTAACCAATACTCTCAGTGTTATTGTAGCATCACCAAATTCAGCATGCACAACAGAACCTATTTAACAAATTTGTACATGGGGTTATTAACTATTATCTAATTGGGCATCATGACATGTAATGCCGTAATTGCAGTCCAATAATATTTGATAACTGGTTTGTCACATGTTGTCAAATTTTTTAAAATCCATTCTTACCTTACAATACATTCCGCTAAACGTTAATTGACTTATTCTAGGGATTTCCTGAATCAATTAGGATTGATAGTAAAATTTACAGGATTGGTTACAAACTAAATGAAAAATGACATATGCATTCTTATGATTTCCGTCGGAATACTTTTAATATTTGGATATTTTTAATTTATTACATTTATACTGGCAATATGCATGGCTACAATCAAAACTAGCAAATTTAGCAACGAAACACCGCGGCTATATAGGCTGAGAACTTAACAGCAGCATTTGGACTGTAAGACTGACCCCATTATTGATTAAATTTAGAGGTGTCAACTCCTCCAAAAAATTGCTTGAGCCCAGTTTAATTTTGATGCTGGAGCAAGAGTTATAAAACCTTTGTATCCACTTGAAATCTATCTTTTGACTTCTCAACTTAACTCCAAGAGACATGAGAGTGTTATGAATTTTAAGCTTATCAACAACTTCTTTAGACTCTATATAAACACCAACGAGCCCCCCAACACCGATTAGCAACCACAATAAACAATTACAACACAGGAGAAGAAACAGTACAAGACCAAATCCATTTTCCTTGCTCCAACTCAGCTTCACCATACCTGTCATCCCAAATGACATAATGAACGTGGCCGAGATAACAGCTATCAATAACGCCACTTCCAAAATGCCATTCATTGCTTTTGATAAAACCTGTATTTTTCTGTAGTCCAGGGCCGATCTCGTCTTCAAATTATTATTATTCAGGGATTTTTTGTAGAAACTAAATGAAAAATTATAGGGTCTCAAGATGCCCATTTTTGAAAAAATCTGAAACTAATTTATATTTACTCACCTGTATAAATGAGATCGTAAACTAATTGTACAAATTATGTGGAGCCCAGCAACCGAGAATGATAGCACATTCAATCCAATCATCCACATCCAATAGTTGAACGAAAACACGAGTAGTTTTACCGAGATTCTAAAAAGCGTTTGTACTCCGATTCCAGGAAAATATGTCGGTGTTTTACAAGAACATTCACTCAGTAGCCAATAAAAAGCTAGGGAACTATTGCAAGGATTTAGCCAATGAAAACCGAATACGAAGAATAGTGGAGTTATTTTAAAAGTCAAGCTTAGAATTTGGGCAAAAAAGATATTCAAGCGTTCCAATATTTTGTTGTTGAATTCCTGCTTATCTCTTTTATGGACCAACAGTCCGTTGAGAAAAAGTGCTATTTCCGACGCCTTGTTTTTGCAAATTTGCAAATAAAAATTGCATGTTGGAATCATAAAAATGGCTGGGCCGACTTGGATCGCTGAGAAAATTGAGAATCTTTTGCGATCATTTGGATTTGAATAGAAGAGATATAGATGAATAGTTTGAATGATGATGAGGAGCGTAAAGCCTGTGTGGAGGAAATATTTGTTTCGGACTTTTCTTTTCGTGTTTCGTTCAACAGTACTTATTTTATTGGTTTCAAAATCCCACTTAAAGCCAAGACTGTCGGATTGTGAAGGAGCTTGGTAGAGCTTGATGAAAAGGTTAATGTTTTCTTGTAACATTTTACCTGAGAAATTCAATTTATGCGCAGTTGGCAAACTTATAAACTCAAATGAATAGAAATAATTTCCGGGAATAACATCAAACTGATTCACAGCTGCCCAGTTTGACTATGTTTAGCCGTGTTTTAGTATTTTACAATTATCTGTCATTTCATTGTCTCTTAGTTGTCACTTATCTTGCTGTGTAATTGTCAAGTAGATGTTTCCTGTCCATGAGGTTTTGGCATCATACTGAAATGTAACAAAATTACAGTTGAACGTTTACATTAAATTTGCAAACATTTGCTTATCCCTTGTTTTGATTTTTCAATAAGATTTTATTTTGGGCTTAATATAACTCATGAACTACTTCAATGAAAATTAGTTTTCTAACGTAAAGGGATATTTATCTACATGAATTCATAAACATCCATTGGAGCCCGTTGAGTTTCATGAAACGTTGACAAATCCACAGTTCTATTTCCATCCTTTGTTTTCCCAAATGCGAGGTTTTGGAACTGATGGCCCCACAAAATCTTTTTAAATGATAAAAAAAACATTAAAAAATATGATTAACAACATGAAAATTTTAACAAAATGCTTATAATTTTAACCTCAGATGGAAGATAAGAGGATCTAGCCTGCACGGTACAACCAGTAGACTCTACGATGCCTTCCAAAACCACAATAATCTCAAACGAATCATTATTTCCTTCATGTAAATCCTCTTCCTTGATATTTTCCAATGGGCTTTCTTCATCAATTTTGTGTAGAATCGTTGTAGGCCAGAATAGAAGTATCCTGTTGTCTTTTTCCCCATCCCCTCCCACCTCCATTTCCTCCCTCGCCTCTGGAACAATTTCCCCCTCTTTCGTTTTCCTTTTTCTGATAAGTTGCGCTCTAACGTGGGCTTCAACCAGATGCGTTTTTCGCATATCTGCAACCCTAAACATGAAGCAGAGTACCCCGTCCCGCATTCCAATCACGGCATTTCTACTAAACATGATGGTTTCCCTACGTTTTTTGGCACGCATTGTTTTAATGAAAACGAGACCGACCATCACCCCTTCCAACATGACCCCAACGATTGATTGCGCACAAAATAGGAAGACACCTGTTGAGCATTGCTCCGTAAGCTCGTAAAATCCATAGCCAGTCGTGTGTTGGGTTTCTACGCTGAATAGGAAAGCGGTTGTAAAAGTGTGAATTCCTGTGATGCAAGGCTTCCAATCTTCTTCTCCAAAATGGTCAATATCCCCGTGAAAGTAGAGTATGGCGTACCAGAGAATTGCAAAAACTTAAAAAAATGAAAAATTATGTTGATATAAAACTAGGAAGAAAATACACATTCATTTCGTGTTAAACATACTTGTCCACGAGCCAAAATACATGAGACAAAAGACAAAGAGTGTCCATCTCCATTGCGCTTCAACACTGAAAAAAGCCATCGAATTTAAGATATTTTAAAAGGAAGCCATATTATACTATCATAGCAATTTTCAAATTATCCTTGCTTACACGGTGGTGAAGATATCCGAAAAATATTTTTGTTTCTGCTTGGAAATATTGACTGGAATGAAATTACAGAAGCCTTCCTTCGTCACGGCTCGACTTTTCTCATTATTCCCCTTATAATCTTTTTGCTTTGAATTTCCGTTTGTGACGCACTCCTTCACTGCCTCCAAATCTATACTTGCTGACATGATAAGTATACGTTGTTTTTTTTTTGAAAATATCAAATAATTTTTGGAATAATTTGCCACTGTATCAAACAACAGTATTTTTGGCATTCAGCACACGCTTGCTGGCTGACGTCAAGTCTGAACCCGTCTGGAATGCATTCATGCATAAGCACATGTGGCTACAATTCGCTTCAATTGAGCTCAATTACATGTCATTAACTGAATTTCGCCAGACTTGAATGGATTTCACATTCAAAGGTCTCACAATGCTTTCGTAGATGAACAAGAAATATTATCAGTTGCAAGTGGAGCAAAAAAAAACTTTTTATTCTATTGAAAGTTTTCTTATTTCCTTGCATACCTTGAATTGCAAATCTTAATATTTAGTAATCATCCCAATCTATTCAATCACATTAAAAACATGAGATCATCCTGTTTTTTATCCAGATCTGTTGAAAACAACGGTGACCTCCTTATCTTCCTTCTTCATGTTCTCATCATCCCATCCCCAGGCATGCGTGGTTTCGTTTTCGTCTTGTGAAACGGTAGCATCATCTGTACTATCACTGACTTTGTGAAAGTTTAGTCTATTGACATGATTCGGATGAGAGCCATCCCCAGTTCTTTGTATCCTTTGTAGAACCATTTTTTTAGGTACCGTTTTGAGGTCATATGCCCACCCAATCCAAGCGAAAAAATCAATGACTCCTGTGCTCAAGTTGTAACCATATGAAGGAAGCTCCGCTGCTTTATAATCCCATGGAAAAGTGTGATGATAATTGTGCCAGCCTTCTCCCCCAGCCAAAATAGAAACCAGTTTAGATTCTACTGGATTAATATTCCTATTTGAAAAACCCATGAAAAAATAATTTAGAAAAATTTGATTTTTTTAATTTTTAAAGTTAAATTTAAGAAAAAATTATTCTTACTTGTCATAAGGTCTGTCTCCCCAAAGATGCGCGACGCTATTAACACACCAGGTAAAATTCAAGCTGAGCATGTATCGAAACAACACCGCATTCCAACTGAGCCAACGATCTTCTCCCCAGAATCTGACTGGAATATACCACGGCATCCAAAAACACGCTATTAAAGTCAACAATGGGAAATATTTCTTTTGAAACATGACCACTGGATCTTCTTCTAAATCTGCCATGTAAACGCCCTTCCCTTTGGTCTTGACATCCTCATGCTTTTTCACAAGAAGCCAACCCACATGAGAGAAGAAAAAGCCCCGCTTTGCATTATGTGGGTCGGCATCTGTTTCCGTGAATTTGTGGTGAACTCGGTGATCTCGACACCATTCATGGATGCTATTTTGGCAAGCCATGGTTTGAAACATGGCGAGAAGGATTCTCAGGGGGAGTTTGGCCTTGTAGCATTTGTGAGCCCAGAGCCTGTGGGTGCCAACCGTCACGCCAAAAGCTACGAGAAATGCTGTAAATATAGCTATGAGGAAAATAATACATTTGTTAAAATTCTTTACAAATTTTAACTTAATTTTAACTTAAGTTTTAATTAAAAATTCTTACTGAAAGCAACTGTGCTGAAAAATGCTTTGCCTGTCACAAGCAGGTAGAAACCGTAGAGTCCAGAGAAGTGGATGTAGAGCATGAGAAACACATTGCGCCAAACTATATCCCACTTTTTAGTGCCCTTCTGTAGATTTTTGAATTGTGGATTTACATCCTCGCCCTTGGAATCTGTGGGTTTCTGACACATTTTTGAGCTTGAACCTTTCCACAAGCTGAATGTTTCAGCAATGCTAGAAAATGACTTCCACCAATTCTTTTTTGTATTGTGAATTTTCAATAACTTGATCATCATCTCATTATCCAGCTCAGATTACGTTTAGTCTTTACTCTCTAAGCGGAATAAATCATGTACTCTTTCGCAAACATCTCGTTTGTCCAAATTATGGTTGGAAATGAGCTCAAGGAAACGGACCATTTTGTACAGGAAATTATGATATACGCTCAGTACGTCGTTGTAATTGGGCTGAGCAAGAATTAACGTACGAAAACAACATTGTAACTGCAGGTTTACGCAACTAAGCATTGCAACATGTGCATTTCCCCCGCATCGTCAACGACTTGATAAACTTTGATGACTAAGAAAATGCAATAGAGCTCATCATTATATATTGAGAAAAAAATTGGCTTGTTAGTTTGGGATTACTGGATGTAAGTTTCTGAAAGATTGAGACAATTTCTCATAGTTAGTTTGTGTAAAAACGCATTTGATTTAATTAGCTTCTCGGTTTTCCCGATTTTTATACCATCCTTATTTTAAAACCCTTCAATTAGTGATGATCGCAGTTTCTTGTAACTGTTCTCCATGCAATTAAAATGTAAATGAAGTATAGTTTCGCAGAAAACTCATTTAAATTAACTACATCTTGAATTTCTCTGAAAGCATATGAAAAATAAGTGTAATTTATTAGGTAAGCTAGAGTTCTTGTGTATAAACACCGTCCAATAGCTTCATCATCAGCAACCTACTGCTACAGAGCAAGCTAACTATATGCATACCAAAAACGTGCTCACAAAAAATTGGATTTGGATCCTGCTAGAAAAAATTGTTCTCATTTGAACCGTTTATTCAATTCGCAAACTCTTTCCAAATCCATAATAATTTTCCATAAGGAATTTTGAAGAATTAACTTCTCAAGAATCTTATTTTTTAATATTATTTCATGAGAATTTGGTGCTTGTTTACTTACTTAACCTATTTATGAAACTTGCAACCTCAACCAGATCTATTAAAAACGAGGGTAATTTCCTTATCTTCTCTTTTCATGGCTTCATCATCCCAACCCCAGGCGTGAATAGGTTCCTCTTGTAAACTTAAACTGTCTTCTTTAGTATGATTCACTTTGTTAAAGTTAAACTTATCGACATGATTTGGGTGAGATCCATCCCCTGTTCTTTGCACTCGTTGCAGAACCATTTTTTCAGGAACCGTCTTGAGGTCATATGCCCAGCCAACCCAGGCAAAAAAGTCGATAAATCCCGTACTCCAATTGAAGGTATATGTTGGTAACTCTGCGGCTTTGTAATCCCATGGGAAAGTATGATGGTAATTATGCCAGCCTTCACCTCCAGTCAAAATTGAAACTAGCTTGGTTTCCACTGGATTAATGTTCCTAATTCATTGTTGTTTAAAATTCCAAAATTGTATCGAGTTTTTACAAATAATTTTTCTCAAAAAAAAATCTTACTTGTCATATGGCTTCTCTCCCCAAAGATGAGCGACGCTATTAACACACCACGTGAAGTTAAGAAGAAGCATATATCTCCACAAAACGGAATTCCAGCAGACCCATCGATCTTCTCCCCAGAACCTTACTGGAATATACCAGGGCATCCAAAAACACGCTATTAAAGTCAACAATGGGAAATATTTCTTTTGAAACATGACCACTGGATCCACTTCTAAATCTGCCATATAAACCGTTTTCCCCTTGGTCTTGACATCCTCATGCTTTTTTACAAGAAGCCAACCCACATGAGAGAAGAAGAAGCCACGCTTTGCATTATGCGGGTCGGCATCCGTCTCAGTGAATTTGTGATGAACTCGGTGATCCCTACTCCATTCGTGGATGCTATTTTGGCAAGCCATAGTTTGCAACACGGCGAGAATTATTTTCAAAGGGAGTTTGGCCTTGTAGCACTTGTGGGACCAGAGCCTGTGGGAGCCCGCTGTGACGCCAAATGATGCTAAGTATCCCGTTATCAAATCTAGGAACATTTTTAAAAATAGTTTGAAAAATTATTCCTAATAATAATCAACAATTTTCAGGAACAATCTTACGAAACGCCATCGTGCTGAAAAAGACTTTTCCACTCAAAATGAGGTAGAACGCGTAGAGTCCCGAAAAATGGATGTAGAGCATGAGAAACACATTGCGCCAAACTATTTCCGAAGTTTCAAATCCTTTCTGCTGTTGTAGAGCTAACTCTACAGCCTCGCTTTTCGAATCTGTTGGCTTTTGACACATTTTGGAACCTTCCACAAGCTGAGTTTGTTCAGCAATGTTTAAAAATGGTATCATCGAGCCCTGATTTATAGGAAGGCTTTTAACAACAAAATTAGCATCCCATGTTCCAACTATTATTATGCACAAGTTTGCAGATATTTTGCAAATTTTGCTATTAAATATCTCATTTTTACTATAAAATACTATGAAGTAAATGGCTAATTATTTTGGTTAAGTATTTAGATAAATTGGAATAGGAAAATGGGTGCAGTTTGTTAAGTCTTGGAAATTGTCTCACTTGAGTTATTTCTTATTGAAATTAGTATTGGACACGGAAAAATATTCAAGAACTGCGTTTTAATTTTCAATGGATGGATTTTTTTAAATGGAGAATGAATTTCAAATTAAGGAAACTGCTAAAATGCAAATAGGTTTCAAGATGATTATGAATCAGCGTCATTATGTATTTTTCCTAATATTCGCAAGTCAACTAAGGTAATTGTAATTGCGTGAATTCGCTTACATCAATTTGATAATGATGAAACCAAAAGATATATGCTTGTGTCCATGAAAAATAAATAAAGTTTTCAGCGATGAGTTATACATATTGATGAAAATGTTTTATTAGCTTTTTATTGCTCAATACAAACAAAATCATTATGGAGCTGCTTTGCAATACTTAATAGAGATTGAAATAGCTGTTTTCCAATATCTATAAAAGGCTACATCAGCCAGATCTGTTTAAAACAAGGGCAATTTCCCTATCTTCCTTTTTCATGTTCACATCATCCCAACCCCAGGAGTGGATAACTTGTTCCTCTGATTTCAAATTTTCTTCCATATTTTGAGCGGAATTGTGAGTGTTGATATGTTTCGGATGAGAGCCATCCCCTGTTCTTTGCACTCTTTGGAGAACCATCTTCTCCGGTACTGTTTTGAGGTCATATGCCCACCCAATCCATGCAAAAAAATCAATTAGCCCCGTAGTCCAATTAAAGCCATAAGTTGGAAGCTCAGCGGCTTTGTAATCCCAGGGGAAAGTGTGATGATAATTGTGCCAGCCTTCCCCAACGGTGAGCATCGAAACTAGCCTCGTTTCCACTGGATTAATGTTCCTAAGAAATTCAATCAAATTTTTTAAAAATCTTGAAAATTTTAAAGGTTTTCTATTTCATATTATTTTATACTTGTCATAAGGCTTGTGACCCCACAAGTGAGCGACGCTGTTAACACACCAAGTGACATTCAAGGTGAGCATATATCTCATCAGCACTAAATTCCAGCTGGCCCACCCACCTTCTCCCCAAAACCTCACTGGAATATACCACGGCGTCACAAAGCAAACGAGGAGGGTCAGCCATTTGAAATATTTCTTTTGAAACATGACAACAGGATCCTCTTCTAAATCTGCCATATAAACACCTTTCCCTTTAGACTTGACGTCCTCGTGCTTTTTCACGAGGAGCCAACCCACATGGCAGAAGAAAAAGCCTCTCTTCGCATTATGGGGATCTGCACTCGTCTCCGTGAATTTGTGATGAGCCCGGTGATCCCGACTCCATTCGTGAATGCTATTTTGACACGCCAGCGTTTGAAACACGGCGAGAACTATTTTCAGAGGGAGTTTGGCCTTGTAGCTCTTGTGGGCCCAGAGCCTGTGAGCTCCAGTGGTTATCCCGAATTTCGCAAAATACCCCAAAACGAGTTCTATACGTTAAAATAGTGTAAAATTAAATTTTAATTGAAGTTTTTCTACAAAACACTTTAAGAATATCTCTCTCTCTTACGAAATAAAAAGGTTCCCAAGTAAACTTTTCCAGAAAGGCAGAGGAAAACCCCGTATAAACCTCCAATGTGGATGTAGGACATGAGGAAAACATTTCGCCAAACTATTTCCAACCTTTTGGTTTCCTTCTGGGGGTGAATTTCCCCGGATTTGGCGGTGGGCCAACGTTCTGAAATCATTTTGGACAGAACTGGATACAAAAGGAAGTGCTGATGTTGAAGACAACAGGATTGCTCCTTTAATGAACGAAATCCAGCTCCCAATTTGGTATGGAAGTTTTTTTCTGAATGTAATTTTAATTGACTTCATATTGAAAATTGGAACAAAATGTTGAGCAAGCCATAAATTCATTTCAAGAAAATCCCTGTACAAGCGGGTGTAGGAAAACTGAGATCGAGCATACAACTACAACGCGTGTCTTCAATTTTTCGCAATAATATAAATGCCGATGCGTCAATGCCAATAATATGGAGTTGGGCTACTCAATGTGATTACTGCAGAAATTATCCAATCTAAGCATGAAATCAGAACAATTATTTAATTGCTTGAGGAAACCCAAGACCCAAAAAATATACCCACGCGTTGATCGTGGGAACGAACGAGTATTCATTTCAATCCAAAGCCAGGTTTTGACTTTGAGATCAGCATCAAAATACATGCAACTCATCCTTGTTAGTAAAGATCCTTACGCAAATTTGCTCTCCAGTTGTTTTGGTGTTGCTTAATGAAAGATCCCCCTCAATTTCATAACTCATAATCATATTGAGATCTAGCTAAAGGTACATTTAGTATTTAAATTACTCTAATGTGTCATCACCCATGTAGTTCCCTTTGCTTTTCTTAGTGATAACAGTTTTGATCAATTCAGAAGTTTTACTAGGATTTGTGAGTCCACTCCCGAAAATAGCGTATATATAATCCTATGAGTTTGATGAAAATGAAGTAGCAAACAAAAACAGTTAAACATCCTTCATTACATGCTATTACATTAGTTGAGCATGAGCCTGCTTTGCGGCTTCTAGTCTTCCATACTGACTCACTCTTGTGGCGAAATACAGCTAGAGCTAGCTGGGATCACAGGTTCGCCGAAATTTGTCTAAATTTCCATTCTGTTTCGCAAATAAAAAGGTGCTAGCTAGAAGCCCCAAAATTCCGCATCTGAATCAAGAGTATCTTGTCTGAACCTATTATATTTTAATTGGAAAAAGATGTTGAACCGAAAGCCGTACTCACAAAGGATTGGATTATTCTTTGAAATTTTTATGCTTAAGCACGACTGAGACTACTCATTAGAGGAATCAGGTTCCGTTGGGGTTGCGTTGGGTGCTCGCAATGCTTCAGAAGAGTTTCTTACTCATTTTTACTTTCAAAA
>JAQGAP010000242.1:0-47711 GCA_034697805.1 Orchesella bifasciata
AATTACATGGCTGCTCATTGAAACTAAACTAAACCGAGTTTAGACACCACACCGCAGCAGCAGTAATTTTCTACCAAATGACATCTTTACATGTAGACTAATGAGGAAAGAGACCACCAACCATGAAATAATGGAGCATGAATTGCATTAGATATAATGTGAGGTTTTCTGCTATTAATGTTCTAGTTTTATTATTAAGGCATCATCCTGCGTTTCCTCCTGCTTGCTTTGCTTTGTCCTGAGTTTAGCAACGAACCATAAACCGTGTGAAGTGCACCAGCTCCTCCATATGTTCACATTCAGAAGCAACAAAGTCTCGCAAAGCTATACGCATTATTTATGAGATGATCATTCACTTTTGTGATAACGATACCTTGATGACGAAGGGTTGGAGCGGAATGATCATAACAACAATTCAAATTTATATATGTTATCGTTATCATTGTAAACGAAATACTGACAGAGAGACTGATTCGGGTTGGCGATTTATTATTAGCAATAAAACTACAAGCAGCAAACAGATACAGACACTAAGTAAGCCTTTGAAGGTAGTGTGTCCGTCGGTTAAAACTTTCGACTTTAATAACGATATATGTGCAGCTCTACTTTTCTATACAACACACATGCAATTAAGGGTGGAAAAAAATGGGAAACGGCTGATTTGTTACATCTGGTAGAGCACAGTCATTTTGTTTTTATCATTATTTGGTCCCTAGAAAATGCTTTAATGGAAATACAATGGAAAATGAATGCATAGAGTGCTTATATTCCATGTTTTATAGCAAATTACCAGCCTAAAATTGGTGGCCGTAATTCCAACAAAGCTCTAGTCTGAATAGAAACATGCGTGATAGTCGGAAACTTACCATTTATTATCTCAAACTGCAGCGGAAGGAGCAGTTGGTAGAGAACCCAAAGTTTATCATTTAGCCCCTGGGATTGCATGCCATGTTTTCTGATCCATACCACACCAGTCTGACAGAAGCATTGCAATGCAGCTTAGCACAGAAACGTTCATACCTGTACGGATAGATACCCTGTATCCCTGTATCCTGTCATGAGTCCGATGCAACTCATTGAACCATTGTAGGCTTGAGGCTGATGAAAGTTGACTGATATTATTATCATTATTATTGCTATTATTATTCTTGGTCCATTCATGCATGTACTAAAGTTTAATTTCACATCACGACTCTGCCTTTTTCGTTACTTCTATGGAAACCATCAAAGGTATAATGATTACTTCCGCCAGTACATCTTTCTTCGTTCAAACCTTGTTTGCTTCCATTTCCGGGTTAAAGGTAAAATATGCATTAATCAGCCAGTAATGAAAATCATGTGCACGACTAAATGAGGAACTTTAATGTCGGACCAGCCGTTCTAAAAATTCACAATTTTATTCTGATCATTTTTATTTATATATAGATGCCTGTACTGAAATAAAACATTCTTTATTTGACCATACATAGACAAAATAAATTTGCTGCAGTGTGACAATCATGTCAACGGTCTGTGTTATGACGGTGGAGGCATTGTCCCTCCCTTTTGAGGAAGGCAAAACGCATGAACATGAACGATTTGCATAGACCTCGACCATAATATTAAGGGAGTTCGCAGTGTAAAGTATAACTAACTTGTGCATGCTTCAATTGAGTCACTGCAGAACTACACGCACCGATGATAATACAACTGGCTTAACAATGCAGTGCAGGCTTCCCCCTGAATTGGTATATTTATCTGAGCCAAGCAGGTGGACAAATTTTTGTTGGCATATTTTTGATACGTGCATAATAATCAGTATATACAAAAATGTAATTCCGTTGTGATACTGCTGCTGGTAGGGTTTTACATTTGCAGCACAAATGAGTCAAATCTACCCAAGTCTCAGTGTATGCATGCGAGCCACATCCCAGACTATGTGGTAAACTGTTTATTTAGACAATGGTTGAAGTCTCTGGGAGGACAACATGAAACGTCCATATTATTACCGTATACATATATATACATAATGTCAGCATTTTTGCAGTAAACAGCGACGATGCATCGTAATATTCATAACGTTGATTGTTCGGTATTGAAAGTTGGGAGTAGAATTTATGCACAATGTATTCACGATCAGTTTGAGCAGTAAAAAAGTCGGAAAGAGAGAGCAACTTGTGTAGAGAGTCAGTAATAAGCTGACGAGGAAGGGGATGTTTATGGTTGGATGGCAGTTTCATTACAATGTAACCTAACGTAATTCAAGTCATAGTCAGTTGGTTGTACCTGGTATGAAGATGAAGTTGATGGTGGTGGTGGCAATGCAATGGCAAAAGCATACCTTTGTGCCTCTCACATGTCAGCAGTCAGAATCATCATCATCATCATCACAATAGTCTAGCTGACTTGAGCTAGCAATGCAATGAAATGATGTAAAAAAAAGTGTGAGAGAGAAGGGATGCAGGAGTATCACTACGTTAAGTCAGTATTATCAAAGCGGTCAGGAACTTTTCCGTCTTCTCATGCATTGGAACAAAAAACGATACCAACAGACGAACGAAGTCGAGGACGACAGAACAGAAGAGCAACAACAGTCGAAGTATGTGCACACATCTTTCACAGTCCTTGCTCTTCCTAGTCTACATTATGTGCATTATGCTGTTACCCTAGAGGTGATAGGAAAGGATTTTGTTACTACACAATTTGTGGACTCCTTGTGCATGTTCTGTTTGACGAATGGTTTAAAGTAACGACCAATCAAATCGACAAAAGGATTTGACAACTTACCTTCAACGGCTAATTGGTGACATATATTCAAGTGTCAACATTGTTTCCATTGGAATCTTCAAAACCAATTACAGAGGACAATCAAACTAATCAAGTGCTAATAATACTGCTACACACCTCCAATCTTGAAAAGTCTCACTTTGTTATTAATCAAAGTCATCAAGTTTCTCTTATCATCCCCATTCAACTGCAGCAATGTCAGTTTCTTGTGGGTTGGTGAAAGGTTAGTGTGATAAATTTAACGAGAGAAAGTGACCTTTAGACGTTAGACAGGGGAGTGTGGTGCGTTGATGTGTATATTTTTAACAGAAACTCTCGGATGTTATTGCATAAATGCAGGCGCTCTTTGAGTAGGTAAGTCCTTTGTTAAACTTCATTTCATACGCTATTTTTCATACTATGCATTTTGGCTTAGAGGTGAATGTAAGCAAATTTAGGATTATTATTAAACGAAAATTCCTTTCCAATACGATCATAATTATTTACGAATAAATGTAGGAAAGCTTTAAAAGCACATAAAAATGAAATTTTAGTGCTAAGTCAGTAAATATCAGATTAAGTAAATTGACAAGTCATTGAATCTGAATTTAATAAATACATGAAACTCAATGTAATGTTGAATGCTGATATAGAAAATGTGTTTTCATGCATTCGACAATAATGCACTTCACACCGCTCGCCGCTCAGTAAGATGGCTTATCAATGTTATTTGAATTACATGACTTCTGCTCCACAACAACTTACAGTAATTGGTAACTGTTAACCAAGTGAAAAGGATTGGTTTCGAATGTCCGCTTCCTCTTATACCGTGCGTAAAATGCAGTGCGGCGAAAATCGGAATAATGCATAAAAGGTAGCCGTATGAATGCATGCCTTCCTAAAACGTTCTTTTGGAAAGCAACCCATATTTTATTCACAGTTCATTAAAAGTTGAAAGTTTGAATATACATAATTCCCATTACTATATCAGCTTAGGTGAATGAATACAACTCATTATGCATTGTTTGATGTAAAGCTTTCCGTAATACTGAAATATTAAATTGAATTGGTCTCATCTCCATTTTTATTCCTAAGCTCAATCGTTTGTAAAAGTGTAAAAATGGAATGCATATGCTCACGTTTAAAGAAAATTGATATTTTTAAGAAAGTCCTTCAGCCACATTTTCTGTAATAATATTCTTTAGCTTGCATATTACGAAAAGCGAGCTTTCAAGTATCACTGTCACTGCATAATGTCATCATAGTGACATTGAGTGTTCTTGAATAATCACACATATGTAATTTGAAATCACCAGTTTTCTAATCCTGTCATTGTTCCTTAGTTCCTCTAAATATTACATGCTTCACTTTTATATTAAACAATGTTCAACTTTTACTTTCAAAAAAGAACAGGCATGATAATTGTTAATAGGCATTCAGTTGCGAGAACGCTTATACAGAAGACGAAACATTTAAATGGTTACGAGAATTTTATGAGGGAAGGTGAAATAGCTGCATGCGCGCACACATATTATTATTATGATTGAGTCTCTAGGCAGTAGTATCTATATGTATATTTTACTTGTTTAATATGAGACAGTGAAATAATGCTGTCAACAAAAGTAAAAAGTTGTGCTTAGGGCCACAATCGCACTACCATAATCATCATCAACAACATGATCATCGTCGTTTTTTTGTGAAAAAGTTGGCAAAGAATTTGCTTTCCTTTGAACTTGTTCTTTTGACCGTGCTGCATTGCAGCAGTTGTAGCTTGTATGGGATGGGATGATGCCACTTCATTTGCCAGTGTGCTGTGAGATTCACGAACCACCAGACAAACTCACTTCTTTTGAGCCATCCACTTCGCAAAGAAGATAGAGGATGAGCTAATAAATTGCCTTTGTTAAAGGTTGAGACCGTTTTGTTTCATCCCTTTTTCCTTTTCATTTTCCTCAAGTAATTTCTGTAAGATAGACAAGACGACGACTTCATTTCACCCTTGGCAAAAACCAGATGTAGTTCAGCTGGTAGTGAGAGGCCAATCGCTTGAAGCAGTTAGCTGATGTCTTTTGTCAATATCTATTGCTTAAACATACATACGTACGTTCATACATTGGGATTCTTATTTACGAACTCTTTCGAATTGCCGCAATAGCCCAGCAGTTTTCAAAGCAAAAAATATTTTCGTGCAGAGATTGCGATAGTATTTGTATTGGCGCAAGAGTATTTATGAAGTATGAGGGACGGACTCTGATTGAAATCTCTTCATTCAGGAGGATGACGACGATGATGGTGAATCATGCTGTATTGCACCACACCATAGGGAAAAACTTGATCAGGATAATTTTACATGGAGAAGTAGCTGTCAAGTTAAGTAAAGGTAAACAATCACATTCGCACTCTGGTGCAGAGCTCTGGTTTGTGTGTTGATTCTACGAGTCGCGGTCGCAATGTACGGTCCTATACCAGCAAAATCTTATGTGTGACTTGATTGGATCATTAAAGATGAACGAAAACAAGAGAAACGAATATGAGTGACTGTCGAATGGTTTATACCACGCATTAAGGTTGAAAACCGTTGCTGATTTGCTATCATATGAAATCCGTTGATCCATTTAATACAAATACGTTCGCATGTCAACTCGTCATATTTAGCCAACTCTTCGAAAAGGGGCTTTAACTGTGGATGAATCCTAAGGAGAATGAAATGAACTATTTAATGCTGCTTGAGTAGGTATTAAGCGTTGCTCAATTACAAAGTCAACTATTGTCTACGGTTGAGAAAACTAGGTGATTGTTAACTGAATAAGTACAACCGACAAAAGTTGATAACGCATATATTAATTGTGACGATAACGCAACTTTTAAATAGTGGTATTTCAAACAATTAACTTCCTTGATAGGATGATTTAACCTGAGTTTCTAAATCGAGAAATCAAGACAACAACCCTTTTGTTGTGAATACAAGGGTCAATTTATACAAGACAACAAGCAATTCCCAACTTCCAATTTAGTATCACAATGAAATTAAAGTTAGTTTGGCTGACCAGCGTTTTCATTTACATTGACTGCATGTTTTTGGCTCCTGTGCCCGCAGAATAATTAACTAACTGTGCTTAGAAGGCAGCCCGCAATGAAAATGCATGAATGAGGGTTGTTTTATCATCACACGGTCGATGGATGATTGCATCGTTTCATTAGCAGTAATACAATTTGATATTGGTCGCATTAAAAGTTTTGGTTCCAAATAAGGCAGTCAAATTTATGCAAATTGTCGATCAACGTTGTTCAAATCAAATCGAGTTTCATTGAAATCGAGGGATTCAAAAGTGATTGCTTTGGTTTAATAGTTTTTTGAATCAATAGAAAAAGGGAATCAAATGAGCCAACTAGGAAGTGTACGCACTTATCTATTACGATCAATCTAGGAGCTGGTTTAGTGAGTTACATTTTTCTCTGCCTCTGAGTGGTAATAAGTGATCTTGAGAGGAAATAAAGAATGTTGGCACATAGCAGGTTTCTTGAATAGTAGATTCTTTAAATACTAGGCTGCATTGTGAATTGTAACAAAGGTTGTTTTTTCTGCATACTGAGCTGCGCCAGTCTATTATATTCCCTGTTATCCCATTATGCGAGCACTCACATGTGCGAATATTTTACTGTCGAGGGGCAAAGTAATAGTAATCGAAGTGAAGTAATAGCTATCCTCTGTGCGATTAAATCGCTCGGTCGATAATCTTAGTGGGGCTTGTTTCACAAGGAGCTGAAACACGGCACTGACAGATCGAATCAAAACGAGGTGAGTTGCATGCCAACAAACATGACAGATACAGTTTCGTAACATGTTGACTGCTACGAACTATCGGGGTATCATCATCCACAGTCGTTGTCAATAAATCATTCATTCTCGGCCGGTGGAAGGAATGAGAACAGCATGCATGCATGTCAAAAGATGCGTGGGAAAGTGTTCGCCGTCCCTTGTTTCATCAATCAATCAACAACGGTGTAAAAACCTTTTGAACATCTTGGATGATGTTGATGCATCAGATCAAGATTAGTTTCTTGATCTGTCTGGGTTTTTGACAGACGAGGATCATAAAATAAATAAATAAACGCTTAAATGGGTGCAAATTTACTGGTTAAGGAGTGATACAACAGTATTGTTTGAACAATTATATAAATATCTGGGCAGTGGTCTATATCACTTGAAAGCTTACAACATTTAACATGGAGGAACATGGTGTTCGTGCATATCTGATTTGCTAGTATGTACATTGCAGATATAATACAGGTATGACTCACACCCCAGCAGTGCAAAGGCAGCAAAGAATTGAGTCTAACTTTAACGAAGTACCTTCAAAAAATGACTAGCTCAACCTCACAAGGTATTCCAGCGGTGTGGTGGTGTATTTACACAGGATAAAGTTACAACATATAATATACATGCTGCTGTCTCAATAAGCTTTGCGTGCTAACACGCATCGCACTCAAGGCTGTTTGTTTAATTAGCTCATATTGTTTCGACTGGAGTAAATTGGTGGAGGAAAGAGCAAACGTAACACCCCTTCAAGAATATACATTTTGCCTACTATGCTTACGTTTTGCTTATGTGCGGCAACCAAATTTTTGAGGATGATAAAAGTTTGTTCTGAATAAACCGTGCCGTAACAGACTCTCTGTGAGTGAATATTTATGCAAAAACTAACATTTCAAACTACACACATGATGAAAATGAACGCGGTCAAGGTTACGAGTGCTAACGTGGATGAGATTTTTTCTATCATATTATAATGCTTCCTAATGTAATGCTAGTAATTACGTTCACTGACATAGGGATTTATGTATGTACTCTCTGTTAAATTACATAGCAAATTCCTAACCTCTGGTTAACATATAAATATTACAGGAAAAGAAGAAGAGGCAAGAATAACATTGATTCATGGACGATGAGCATATTATTAGTTGGTCGCATCTTTTCTTGTTTTTCTCATGAATCAATGCCTCAAAGTCAATAAAAGCTAAATGATTTGCGAAGCGTAGTGTCGTCGTTAGTTTTTTAAAATGGGTTCATCATTCAATTTTAAAAAGCAAGCAAAGTCTCTCCATGCTCAAACTACGCCTTGAGGTTAATTACATATGAGCAAAATTGCGATTTTTTTATCATAAATTGCATTTGTTAAATAGCTACAACAACAAGACACAACCCTTATGTTTTACTGGAATCAATGAAGTAAGACAGTAAAGAAGGAGTAGCACCATGAATATGATCGTTTTTGTGTTGCAACTAATTATACGCATGATTTACTAGATTCTAGTTAGCTCAAGGAATGTTAGAAGATAGAATTGAAATACGATACATGTGTATGCATATGCACATGATATTAATGAAGTTGGCAACTACGTACAATTATTTCCCAATAATCCCTATGGCTCATGTAGGTATACCATGTTTGATTTAATTTGCTACCTGAGTTTTGTACTTTTAGACAAGCATTCGTTTGCGACTTGGCAGTAGCAATAACAGCGATAAACACAACTTGTAGAATCTAATAGTTAAACCTGATTGAAAGCAACAGAATATATTCAGCCTTGCCAATCCAAAGCTTTGTGTTTGAACGCAAAATGGCAATAAACCTAAAGTGTAAGTAATGGTTTAAGTATTCGACGATGACAGTCGTGCTTATTCATCCATTCATTTTCCGTAAGTCTTGGTGGTAGACATGTATAACTATGGGGATTGAGTTGTAAAAACTAAACAGAGTCACTTCCTATTTTCCTGACTACTGCTATCAAAATGAGTCACTCTCACACTGATATTTATTCCAATTGCACCACTCCGCAGGTGTGCTGTGGCTGTTGTGGTAAAGAAAATGATGAAAATCCATGCAGTATTGAAAATTGGTTTTCCTCTGCTTAGTATTTGGCGTAGAGTTTGTTTTGCAGTGGAAGTGGTGAATCTCTTTATTTGGTTCTAGTATTTATTTATATGTGCCATAACCATCCGCGCAGAGGAAAAAGTATTGCTAGGTAATTTCGTTTGATTCGATTCTGAATTTCTATCAAGTTTGACTCAATTTTCTCCTTCACTCCTGTCCCATTAAAAAATAGATACAACTGCGCAGTGATATTTCGTAGCGTGAATGTACGGACACAATCAAAATTTTGTCACGGTATACATCATTTACGGAGAAGACATGCAGGAGTCAATGCGAGGTTTTACACAGTGAATCTTCCTTCATTAAGAGCCGTTTCGCTTCGAAATTAAATTGGGGAATTGACTATATCCTGCGGTTATTTACCTTAGGGGTTCCGCGTGTGATAAAGTGATAGATGTTGGCTCATCTACCAAACTCTACTTTATACCAATCTCCTGGAAGTCTGTCGTGAAATTATTGACATCGAGTTTTTCAAGTGTGTGTTTGAATGCCGATGGTTTGAGGAGAACCAGCTCAGTCAGCATAAACATTTTACAAGCTAGCATAGCCGAGCAAAACTGTAAAAATCACTAGCAACTCATTTCATAACGAATGAAGTTGTAAAAGTGTCATTCTTCGCGTTAATTTTAGTGTGTCGAGGAAAATCACATCAACTGTACAGCTTTAGGGAATAGAGCCCAAATGATAGGCAAATTTCTCGTAAGTAGATTCTAGGCTTCTGAAAAGAATCATCATTTATGTTTGTGGAAGCTCTTGCGCTACCTTGATACATTTGCTTTAAATGTCAAGGTGCGAACCAGACAAAGAAAAGGATGATGACAGCATGTTGTCGGGGTACATATAGTATGTGGATGTTTAAGAGACGATTTGAAATGCAATTTATTTTGTATGAAAAAATCAAGGTACTTCAGTTTTGGTGCGAATCACGGCATGTCACACTTGTAGCTTTTATGGCACATGAAATGAAACATCTTCAAAAATGTTTCATCGATTTTCCACGCTAAAGTGATTTACGTCCACATGTTTTTGAAGTTATATGGTGAATACTGAAGCCGTAATGATTCACCTAAAGATCAATTTAGTTATTAGCACCTGTGTTCTAGAACGAAAGTAGCGAAAAGAGTGCGTGATGACGTGGAGTTCATGATCAATTTGTCATTAGATTAGTAATTGTATGTCACGATCAGTCAACTTTCAATCAATCAATACATTCACGCTTTTATGTAGTCGACAATTTATGCATGTGCAAAAAATGGTCAGTTTGTTTAGTTCATGCCTTACAATGTCTAGTTGGAAATTAAAGTAAATCAGAACATGAGCAATAGTAATAGTAACAATAAAAAGTACGTTAATGCTTTGGAAAATGTAGCCTAATAACCACAAAGCGCGTTCCATATTTTCTTCAAAATCAAATGATATTTATTAATTCGAATTTTTGTATTTAATTCGTTGATGGATGTAATTATTTGAATGCTTTTATAAAATTTATTACATGAAATGTCTATATGTTTAACCTTAAAAGAGGAGCAATTGCTTACGGCCAGATTTTAAAAAGTCGTATCTCAACTATAGAGTTACAAAACATGACTAGGCTATAGCTAATTAGTTGGTGCTGTACATCCTACACAGATGAATGTAGATGCATGCATCGTTCATCTTCTTTTTCGAGCGTGGACAAGTTCTTACCTGTAAAATATTCTGATGGAAATTGTCGAATCTAAAAGAATTAGGGCTCAAATATCCTCTAGATTACATACATATAAAAATATGTATATTATCAAAACTGACTATTTTATAAGTACGTATGTATCAAAAGTAATAGATGCCACTGGTTCTCTAATACATTTGCTCACCATGTGGAGAGCACAATGCTTGTAAATTTGGATTTATATTATTTTTGTTCGTAAAGACTCTTTAGTACCGGCATGGAATGGTTTATTGTTTCACAAAATTCTATAGGCGTTTCCTCCCAAAGCTCAAGTTTGTTGAAAAAGAGTTTTTGTTGTTAATCACATGAAAAGGTTTTGTCACTGCCAAACTAAATCAGACAAGATACGCGTTAATACGCTAGTAATCCTCAAAGACCAAGAATAATAATTTCATTCACGGTGTGTGGGAAGCTACAATGGTCGAAGGAAAGAGTTGAACTTGTCTAGTTTTTGTCTCAAATGGACCATCCCACAATTCCATATAAAAATCCTTTTTCAAACTTTCGCCCTCGCGCAGAGATATTGTTGTAAAAGTTGTTGATTTTCCTTACAACAGCAGGTACGGATATGGTCATTTCATTTTTGGGAACTATTTTATGGGACATTCAACTTCTGTTGAAACAGAACAAAAAAATTATTAGGTGGAATGTCAAATAACTTGTTAATCATAGTATCACAACATGTTAAGTATCTCTCTCTCTCTCGTACCACATTTAGTTCTCGATGTTATGCTAAATTAGGAACATGATGGTACTTTCTTAAAATCAAGTCGTAAGAGTGTCAGTCAAACAGATTTGCATCGCTTCCATTTTATATAAACCCAGAATGAATTCCATTATAAGCTTGAACACTTGATACATGATCCTTCCCCATTGTTTGTTTGACTTGAATAGTGCAAAAATGGCACTTGGAAAGTTAGCTGCAAATATTCACAATACAAGTTGGTAGACTTCACGACTCAGGTCGGGGAAGTTGCGCTTGTGAAATCAAAGTTTCCCAGTGACGAATAAGTAGGGAGTAGAACTTGACTCTTTTTTCTTACTTTATCACATATTTCTAAATTTCTTCCGTTTCATCACACCATTTTGTTCTGCTGTGTAAATTCTTAGTTGATTTAATCTACGCGAAAATGTTTATGATAAAATTAACATGACAAACACATCAGTGTAATCAACCTGATCTTCCTGTGTACAGAATTTCGCTTACCTACTTTGTTTTACCTACAGCAAAGAATTGGTATAACAAATCGTTGCAAAACTACCCTACGTTTGAGTGACGCATTTGTGTTGTATGTGTACACAATCTTTTAGTTAGTTTCACTGCATGATACGTTAAGTGTAGTGGGGCATTATTAAAAATCATACAGGTAATTGTTTGAGTGTTTTTCATATTAATTGATGTAGGAAGTCGGCATTTGAAAATAGGGTTTCTCTTTAATTTTTTAGTGTAGATTGATGAAACAAACCATTTTCATTAGCAAACATGAGTAAACCGTAACTGGGTTTGTGTCGGTGTTAAGTAATAATTGAATGAGGACTGCGCACTGCGCTTTCTGCTGTAGGTCAGAGTTATTAGGGTGAATGTGATAGTAATTGGAAGAATTTGTTTGAGTACTACTACGCTATATGATTATGTTGCAGGACTAACAATACCGTGGTATTAATGAACCTCATTTTTTCTCTGCAGATTGACTCCGTACACGCACACAAGGTTTCTTGCGTGTTAATGCACAAGAGTCCGTACTTATGGGAAGTAGCTGAGTTATTACAATGAGCTCCAAAATTCTACCAAGTGCAGCTCCAGCCCTTGCTCACGGCACGACAAATGGGACAATGGGCGATACCATTTTTAGATCTGTAAAATCGCTTCATGAGAGGGATAAATCGAGTCAGTTGGGGATTTACGAGAATCACAACCAGAACCAAAGACACAACTCAACAGAAACACCCAAGGTAAGCTGAAAAAAATGAATAATGTAGTAGTGAAAATGTTTATGTACATGCTGTATCCGAATAGATGGAAGCAGTTAGTGTTTTATTCATCTCTTATTGTATGACTAACGATGCATATATGCTTCGTAAACTACCCGTTTAAAGGAGCGGCAGGAAGTAGAAGTGGCACGCATATTGCTTAAAATAATGAATGACTAACAGTCTTATTACAATTCAGCACACTGTGTGATCTCATCTCAGGAAACGGTTTATAATTTCATTGGTAATATGAGAAGTTTGAGCCATGAACATAAAATTAAGACTGAACGTGCTTTACATTTACGGCCGCCATAATAATGTAAGCATAAAAACTATTTTTGAGTATTAGCGATTTGCCTTTGTTAAAAGTACTAAGAACAAATGATTCATTTTCAGTTTTCATAATGTGTAATGACTCCACACTCCAGGATTCCAATCCATATCTGTAAAATTATGTATTCGCGACTACGAAAACTGAAAGCATGCTTAAATATTTAGAATATCAATTGAACAGTTTTAAAAGGCAGAAGGGAAACGATACAAAACTACTCAGGTCCTTGCTATAGTATAAGTTAAATACAATATCACCATTGCATTAAAACCGTTTTTAAAACAAAATGATTTCGTTTTCATTCCTCGCACGAATGCACTCAGGTACGATGAACTAATCTAAGTTGAAAGTAAAATAATATGAGCATCCAAAACTCTTCTGTATTAATGTTGAACGTTCTCAGAATGATGATTTCATTTCTCAATTTCCGGTACTTTGCAAAATTCAGGATTATGGTATACCCAAAGTGTTGGAGAAAGCTTGCAAAGTTTCGTTTTATGAATGAAGTCGACGTGACTCTTTTTAATCCGTATGATATTGCACACGGTTTCCTTCATGCCCTTCCGCCTCACACAATTTGATATTGATTCCGGTAAATGGATCTCTGAGGACCGACGAAAGTGCTTCTGAAATACACTTGAGTTTAATCCCGTAATTTTTCTCTTTTTGGTTTCCCCTCATGAGACTTATCTTAACAAGCAAGAATTTTGTACGTAATCATGTAACTCCACGGTTGGCTGACTCATCGTTCATTTACCGTACCGCTAGCAAAACTGCTCATAATCATAACGTATGTTTTGATTATTTCATCATTCTTATCTCATCACACGTCAACTGTCATCTAGACGACACGATTCTACCAGTCATATAACCGTCTTTGATTCATCTAACTGATTTTTCGTGTAACTTTGAGACAGACACAAATTCATTAGAAACGTCTGTTTCTGTTACTCCGGCTCATACTGTTCATTGCTCCATTTTGCTCCCAGAAAGCATTGCGTCCTTCCTGTTTGGAACATGAGCTAGCTTCATAACACCGTGATGTTGCTATTCTCTTGCCGTTACACAATGACAAGTTTAGTTCAACACAAAGGAACTCTACAAATCGTAAAGAGTGTCTACCCAAAATGTACTCACTTGTATCTATGGCGGAAGACTTACATACAAAGATCTGACGATGAGTAGTTTTATGCTTTGCTAACATTTCATAGATGTTATGTTAATATTACTTGCATTATATACCTAAAAAATCATTATCCACCTACATTAGTCCTATGATCGACGAAGCGTGTGACGACGCTCTACAGTTTTTTCGGACAAACATACTTAACATGATTCTGCACATCTGTAATTCAAAAGTATACTCCGAGAGTGAAGTAGTACATAAAGCTGCAGGTGTGACGGATGAGCATTGTTGAAGAAAACACATTGTTACCGCTCCAATTTCATTACCAGTCAGTACTGCCCACTTTACATCTTGTATTTAAAATTTAGAAACGGAATACATACCTAAATACTTACTCATACAATGAAAATGGTAGGTAGATGAAGTAATATGAATAAATTGACAACATTTCAAAACGAAAGATGCATACCTACTTTCCCGTAAACATTGTTGTGTATCCTATGAGTGGTTTTTTGAAATGAACAAATTGGAAATTAAGTATATGGCACAAACACCCATTTGAAACAAAGAAAAGCAAAGTCATTAATTGTCAGTTACAATCACCACCGACATGTTTGAGATGACTTTTCCTTATGATGTCCTTTCACGTAGTTAAGATACTGCCTCTACGTTGTATATTAGCATGCAGATACTTAACTACATAATGCGTCGTCTCTGACATTTTAGATATTGATAGCTAACAAATAATGCAGAATTTCAGATTACAGAGCACTGCTAGGAATAGGGGAGTTCCCAAGGGATGCTGATACCTATATCAAGCTGAGTGCCGTAGAAAAAATAGTGAAAACGTGAATCTGTTTTTAAATTGTGAAACAAGCCGTCTTTGCGAAATCTATTTTAGGTATTCAGCTATAATGTTTTGGTAGTTGAAAGACAGCCATCACTACTAACTAAAAACGCACAACTAACATTACGATTACATTAATGCATGTATGATTTATATCGTAGAAATGTAAAACGCCAATTGGGTACGTAGCACTACGCATTTTGCACATGTCTACATATATACATACTTAACTATATGTGTAACAAAGTAATGTTAACGATATGACGTAGAAACTGAAGATGAACGTGAATTTTAAAGTTGGCTTGAGTACATCATCATTTATTTAGTTATTTTAAAAAGCTGCAGCACACTCAAAACAGTTAAAGGAAGGAAGCAAGCAGTCTGCACCGCATAGTCTCTAGCAAAAACCCCCAAATCCATAATATTACCTGAGTACAGGCTCATGGCGCATCAAACATGGCAATAAACGTAACATCAAGATTCATAGCCTCAACATCCTAATAATTCGCATCCTCGGCTGTATTACTCCTACTTTTATTACATTACATTACATCGAAACATTGTTGGCGTAGTAGTTCGTAGTAGATTGATTCTGAAAATATGAAATGCATCACACTTTGAAATCCCTCGCTCCTCACTGCAATTAGTAGTACTGATTGATGAAGTAAATTACTTTCTGCAGTTGAGACCAGTCGTAGAGTAGACGTAGTTAGTTATTATTGTGATAGTAATGATGACGGTTGATGGTTATGGATGATGAAGGAGTTGTTGGATGTTGAATGTACGTAGAATGCTGCTAGAGATGATACCAAATGTTTAATTTCTTTTGTAATGTTTGGCTATATGCATTTATGTGTACCTACGTACTAACTTTCATTGGTTGAATTGCAGTTTTGTGATGTGTTGATATTGTGCATGTACAGATCTCAACTTTGAATGCTTACTCTCGCATGGCATGATAGTCAGTGAAATCTCATTTCGCTTGTGTTTTTTGAGCTAATAAAATTCCTTTTTGCACATTAGTATAATCCAGTGTGTGGCTGAGACTGTGATTTATTTGTAGATTCCACCTTGTTTCGAAATAATAAGTACCTTAGTGACTTTGAAAGTGAATTGAATGGAATGTTTATTAGTTTTGTGTTATTTTCGTGTTTTATCAACTTTTATTTTAGACCATTGCTTATGACGTGCCTAAAACCAATGACTGCATTTACGCCCAGCAGGCCAAGCTAAATGCTGATGTTTCAGTTGGTAAGTTATGTTTTTACTTAGAAACCAAAATATACATAAATACAGACAAGAGGTGAATGTAGTGTGGTGGAAGTATGTATATTATGATATGAAAAGATATCAATAAAAGCAATAGTACCTCAACATCTTTGATAGAACTAAGTTGCTTAGATTTTGATTAGTGAAAGGCAGTTTGATGTGTTCTGCATGGGATTTGTGTGCGAAACGTTATGAATGAAGACTATAGGATTGTACAATATGATGCTATGCATGTGCAATGTGCATAAAACAAAAGTGACGTCTGTGAGATGATTAGTCGTTAATTGTTTGGATGCGTAAAAATGTATCCATTTCGCAGTTTTGCTTTGATTTGAGAGTGCAAAGGTGGTGATGGTCGAATGGCGGTGTGAAAGTCGAAAAAGTGTGCACACATTATGTCATCATCATCTCACTTGTCCTAAGCTCAGCTCCCATCATGTTTCAATATATTTTTGTGTGGGAGTGCTCACTATTTAATTTGTGTCTCACGACGGTCCTCCTCATGGTCATTTTGACGCTGATCTTTTCAGATAATCTGATCCCACAAGCCGCCCGCTTGATATTAGCAAATGCTCCCAAAAATCGCAGTGACTTTGTTGAGCAAGAGCGAAGTGACTCGGATGATTATGACTACGTAGTTACTGATGACACGGATTCAGAGCCTGAGCCCAGCATTCCACCTCCAGATTACGATAGTTATACGGATGACTTCAGGGACTCTTTTGGTGAATATGGTATGTTTAAACCGTTTGCATTGATCATGCTTTGTTACATAATTTATACTCTATTTTATGATATATCAGCCGTTCCACTTTTAAAGCTGTATAAATGTTACGACGATGGTTGTTGCTGTATTTTCATCTGCCTGTTTTACCAAGTTAGCAGCCTGTGTAATTTATGAAAATAGTTAGGATTTTTAATCATTAGGCGGTGTAATATATACTGGCTCGGTTAAATAAAACACATGCCACGCAATAACAGTTCTTTTGGAACCTGTTTAGTATTCAGAACATCATATTTTATTTTATTTGTTTTAACCAACTTTCACCATTTGGAAAATGAGCCAAACCTTCAGACAGAACGACAAACACTTTTAATGTGGTCTCATTACAAGTAAATTTTGAGTGCAGCGAAGGTAGAAGTTTTTTCAACATCATGTTCAAACAATTCTCATTTTTTCCAGGTCTAGAAGTAATTCAAGAAGAAACGGAGAGTCAGATGTCATCAGACAGCGATCAAGATTTAGATCAGTTTAATGACTTCGGCTATGAAGAGGAGCCACCACGCCGTAAGCAGTCTGTATCCGACCATTTGGATCTGGTCGATCATTTTGGGGTAACCAACTTCGATCCCACTGAGGTCCACACCCATTCTCCCGATGAAGACACGGATGGCTCTGAAAAGGATGACCCTCAAGAAATTCTGACCAAGCACATCAGAATTTCAGCCAATGATTTTGATCCCGTAAGCCAAACATACATAAATATTATACTAAGCTTTCAACTTTAACGGCTTTAGCAATTATTGAAAAATCGTGGTCTTATAGGACCCAATCCTGCAACGTTTGTATCATGTGTCTGAACCGCACCAAGTCACTCCTTCCGAAACTACGGATACGGTGGCAGGGCACATGAATATTCTCAGCGGAAATCGGAAAAAGGGCACATTCTGGAACGCATGGAGGAAAAAGTTTTATGTTGTAGCCTCTGGAAAGCTAAACGGATACGAGGTATGTATGAAAAATTGCTACTTTTGCATTTAATGTTTGTAGGTTTTTCACAATAGTTTATGACTCTGAACCAATGCTACTCCGTCCAACAGAAAGATGATTGCCAAGAATTGTTCCAATCAATAAACCTTATTGGTGGCAAAGTGGACTTCCTGGACCCGGTAGAGTTTGTAGGACCAGACCATGGCAAAGGAATGACCAACCGCATAATTGGGGTAGATGACGGAGTAAGTTCTTTTTATCGATTTCTGATTGGGGTATATAAAGACATGATTCTGTTTCAAATATTCTAATTGAAATGATGTACCTACTATTATTTTTTAGAAAGGTCACTATTTCGTGCTACAATGCTCCACCCCAGAGGTCGCGAAGAGTTGGGTTGCAGCACTTGTGCATGAAACAGCGTCGACGTTGTCATTTGCAGTTCCTATCCTACCCAAAAGTCCCTCTCTTTACCGTGACATAGTTTTGGTGGATATTGGTTCATCAAATGTTCGTGCTGGAGTCCTAACACATCAACGTAAGTTTTACCGTATAATCATAATGCAATGTATACTTACAGATCACATTAGCCAATGTCTTTATGAATTTTATTTTTCTCATTCAACAGCCACACTTCCTGCTCTGTTCTTTGCTTCTGTGATGTCCGAAAACATTAACTCTGGGAGAATGGTTTATGGTAATGATGTTTACAAGCCTGAGTACCGCAAAAATGCCAAAATTACGTTTCCTTTCGAATGCACCTCAAAAATGTGCCAGGTACTTACGATTAGAGAAACAAGTTCTGTAGATTTCTTTCACGTTGTGTTTAGAAGATATAATAGCTTTGTGAATTAATTCATGTGCATTGCAGAATATGATTGAAATTCCTGCAATCCAAGGATTTCTGGAGAAGATATTTAGGGATTTGAAAATTCGTCCTGAGAATTATAGACTTATTCTGAACCTACCGCGACGGGTTGATAACAAATGCAGGCAGAGTTTACTGGACTTGTTGTTTAACACTTTTCAGGTAAAACAGCAGCATTTAAACTGAACATGCATTTATTTTGTTTTGAATTTTGTTGAAGTAGCAGTATCGTTGAAATGAAATTTTGTAGGTTCGAAGTGTGCTGATCGCTCATCAAAGTGTTGTCTCATTCTGGGCATACTGCACCGACAACGGGATAATTTGCGATGTTGGAGAACGATGTGATATTGTGCCTGTTAGCCAGGGCTTCATATTGACGCAAGCTTGGTCTAGGGCACCTTACGGTGGCCAACCATTGAAACATTCCTTACGACAAGGTCTAGGACCTCAAGAAAATGGACTGTACTTATCCACACCCGCTGAAAATCTTATCCTGCGTTTTATTTCCGAAAACTTCCTCTGCGTCAGCTCTAATGGTTTTCGAAGACCTTCCCAGGATTCTCAAGAGATTGTCGTGGAAATGGATCTTAGGGACGTTTTGTCATTTTCCAATTTGATTGGGGTGAATCAAAATGTTCTTCGGGGAGTTGGAGAGGGGTTCTTTGATCCTGGACTTTATGGATTTGACTGCGACAGTCTTCCTAAATTGATCTACAAGTGTTTGCAGGTATGTTTTCGTATGCACTATTAAATTTCTTTCTCGGAGAATAAACTAACATGATATATTATACGATTTGATTGATTTCGTTTTCGTAGAATTGTGGGGTGGACATTAGAAAAGAGATGTCTCAGAACATTCTGTTGGTTGGAGGCTGTACAATGATCCCTGGATTTCCCGAGAGACTCGAGCATGAACTAACTAAATTATGCCCACCGCATCTCAAGCCAAAGGTACATTAACCACATATCCTATTCTACATCCGTTCTGAATGCAAAACGTGTCAGCTTGAAATAAAAACTGGTTACTTCTCTTTTGTTTTAGATAAACGTATCTCCTTACCGGTACCATGCAAGTTTTATTGGTGCTTCTGTGTTGGCTTCCACCGAGGCGTTTGAAAAATCTCTGCTTCATCGCTCCAAATACGATGGAGGACCTGGCCCCTCATACTGGATGATTTAACTAGTTGTCATTTACGATGCAATTATTATTATATGGAGACACTGCATATTATTTACCAAACCAGACATTTTTTAATTAGCACGGAGCGCAGCACAATGACATAATTATTATTCTTATTGTGAAATACTATGAAACTTTACACATTCTGGAAAACTACCACAATGTATTTGTTCTATTTTCATAATGTCATGTCGGATGCACTATAATCCTAATTTATTTAAGGTACATAACGCTGTGTCATTATTATTAGTTAGTTAGAAAGGTTGGTCGGATTCGCAAGCAAGATAGTTTGTAATCGCAGTTTGTTGTATAACTTTTGATCTTTCAATCGAATAAAGATAAATAGTCTAGAACACAAAAGCAATGAAGTTCACATTGCCCCAATCATTTCAAAAGTGGTTTTATACCATATACACCCATTACACTTTCTATAATGTGCTCATCATCAATTCATCAATCGTTCTAACACAATTCAAAATCAAATTATTTCTGGCGTCGTGTTTTATTCCTTTATTGTAACATGGCCGATTCCTTCTAAACGGTTGTTAAAACATGTATCCAATGCATTTATTACTTTCCCTCTGAATTTGGACCTTAACTCAATTGTCAGTTTGGTGTTTCCCAAAACAATATTGCAAACGACTGAAACAACGTAACAAGGGAAATTCGATAGTCGAATTCTTCACTCCCATTCATTGATCGTGAGTGTTTTAAAAGCTTTTTATTTCAACCAAATACCATTAGGGTACTTTTGGTAATCGAATTTTAAAAACTGTTTTCAACGAATTTGGCTTTTAAGCATTTTACGGTTGTTGAACACAATCCCATAATGTTTCAAGTGTAAACCAAACAGAAAAGTAGCAATTCATACTGAAAATGTTGAAAATTTGTTGTTTGAAGATTTGCATAAAATATTCATAGCCATAGATCTTCGTAGCCATCTTATTCTCCTAAAACAAAATCTGCATAAAATTTATATGTTGCATCAACAGACTCACTCTCCGATATTGATGGCGATCATGATGCAAAATGTTACATTGTGCATCGTTTCGGGGAACAAAGATATGCAGGCACAGAAAACAGGGGCAAAAAAATGCATGAAAACTGCAATGACGTCTGAATATGTACGTGTGTCCTGCTCTCCGTTGATGCTAATAATGATATGCTTTGGAATGACACAACGTTAACTGAGCATCCCCGATGGATCAGTTACAGGAAGAAAACCACGATTGAGACAGAGTCTAAAGATGTTCATTAATGTACACATGATGATGGGGCGGGGCTGATGTACTTCTAGTTCGGGACAATCTCCTCGGGATCAAGCGGCTACGGAAGGGATCGAGAATTTTACGAGTATTTTTTATATCTCGCTATCTTGCTTGCTATCTTTTATGCAACATTTTGACTTAAGGCTTAAACGATGTTGTTCCTCACTACAGGTTCGGCTGGCCAAGGCTCAGATTCAAAATGCTTTTACTTACTCTTGCAGACTTTTTGTTCCATGATTGCTTCTTATGTTCGCAGACAGGGAGACAGAACGGAATAAAAAGTTACAAAAAAAGTGAAGCGAAAGCAATGTAAAAACGAAGACCACATGGCAAGACCTAGGATTCACATTCGCTAACCCGAGGCTGGAATATGTGTCTTACTGACTTACTTTTTCTCGTGTAAAACGGCATGCCAACAAAGGGATAACGAGGTTTTTCGCATGCATGGCTTGAACACTAGCAAAATATATGGTTCAATGTGCACAGAACTTTACGCTGTTACTTTCGTTTCGTTGTTGGAATGGAAGTTGGAACAGTATCACAAAGTTGTAAAATCTCTCTTGGAGATGAGCCTGAGAAAAGAGAAAGAGTAAGACAACGGAAATGATCTCCTATATGTGAACACACAGAGAGAGAGAGAGAGTAGCCAGATTCAGCCAATGGAACTCACAATCAGTTCATACATAGCATGACACACTCATTCCCTACAAAATGTAACTTAGCCTACATAATATATTGTATCAATGCTGGTAAAACAAAATATGAAGATTCTAAAAAAGTTGTAAGTGAGGTGAGGATATTAGCGATTACTCTTGCCATGTTTTCAGTAGCCTAGCTTAGCTCCTACATGAACGAAAACTGTGGAGCATATCATTCATTGCATTGGATACAAAATGAAATAAGGAAAGTGAGCTTGCTTTCGGCTATCTTTTTCTTGTAGTCGCCAGGCAGTCCAAGTGGCAGGACGATTTCGTGCTATTTAAGTCCAGTAGTTACATCGACAGTTGAGGCTGCAACTTTCTGAGCGCAAATATTTTCTCTCCCTTGATACATTAAGTAACAAAGTAGCAGTAGCACATCTACTCCACCAAAGCCGTCCTTCCCAAAAATCATCTCGGTCACATAAAAACTCTCTTTTGCAAATAAATGTGCGGGTTGCTTTCATGTTTTGAGTAAACAGTCTATACACAAAAGACCAGTTATTTGGTGAAGGATTCCAGAAATTACAGTTTTCATTGCGTTTGATTTCGCATCCTCTTGTGTGACGCAAGCACCACGGGGCTTTACGCAAACAGGTGCCTCCTCAATCTCCGGTCGGTGTGGTGTAAGCAACTAACGTTTTTAAGCGCCATGATCAACCTCAGCTTTAGCAACAATCAGTTAATGTGCTTTTGATATTTTATGGGCCACCTTCTCAATACTTGATGGCACAAAGAAAATATGGTTGAAGGAAAGGCGATAAAAAGTCTCAAAATGATGGGAGTTCCTACATAAAAGTCTCGATTTTTATAGCTCTCCAGTAAACGGGAGCACGCAAGTGACACCAAACATATACTTAGGTAGAGATAAATAATCTACAGTTTTACGTGTGTCGATCAAGGATTCTACTGTTGCTCCTGCTGCACCTAAAGTTAGACCTCATAATGTGTGTGCTCCTGGTTTATGGTGAAATAATGAAAAAAATATGTACTTTAGCAGTCAAGTATCAATAGTCGCTGTAATAAATACACATGATACGTGTTAATATTACTACTTCTTAAGTTTATTTTACTGTGGAAAACTGTTTTTGTTAAGAGCATAAAAACACACTTGCTGGCTTTGTGTGCTGTGAGTAAGTTTTGCTGTTGAAACTACTACCATTGCTCCATTTCCATCACAAGAAAACAAAGTAAGCCACAATCTCTTTCCACAAGCTATCGCACTTAGCAAGCATAACAAGAAAAAAAATTTGAGGAACAGAAACATCATCAGCAACATAAAGCTTGTACACACATCACATCGCATAGGAGCATGTCTGCGAAGTCACAATAACCTCGTCGTTCCCGAACTATTTTCAACCCACGTGAAACCATCTCGATTCACTTGCTTTTCTGTTCTTCACCCGGCTGTGTGTGAGTGTGTGACGCTCTCTCTTTTCTGTATGAGTGAGATGTGCTTTCGGTTCCGATACAAGTGATATCACAACTCTAATCTGTTTCTTCATGCACTGTTATATCTAGCTGTAATTCACGGATCATTCCTTCTAGCCCTAAGAATATAAAACAAAACGTTCTGCAAAAATCCTTTTATCCGATCGCATCTCTTGCAAAATAACGAGAAAATCTCCCCTCCACACAACACACGGCTTCATCATCATCAGTAAGACTCCATAATACGGCTTGATTTCATACCCAACTCAACGCTGTATTTCTAATTTCATGTCGGTTGACATTGAAACTTGCTCCGTCCTGAACTGGTAATAAGTGTCTGAGATATGGATACCTAATCTTTCACCGTAAGTCCATGTTTATTTTCATCAAGGAATTTGCATGTTTGCCAACAAGGAGCAAGTAGCAGTTTGTAGCACATTTATCCCAAGGCTTTTACAATGAAGATATGCGTATGTGTAAGATATGTACGCTTTTGCATGATGTTGTTGAGTTTCACATGTTTCGTCGTTCTCAGCTTTAGTCAAACCTATTGTTTTGATTTTCTTTAGCACTTTTACGTATCTTATCATGATGTACTAGTATTCCGATTGCAATACTAAATGGCAACCAGCTTTTAAACTTGGGCTGATTGCGAACTCCAAAATTTGCTTGGCGAAACAACTTTAATCTGGATCGGTTCAGACATGCATCAATGCATGTAACACGTTCTACGCTTAGAAGAACCTTAATCATGCTCTACGCTTTGAATTATCGAATCTGTTTCCCATTCCAAGTAGACATTTTAAAAGCGTGTTGGTGTTACTATTCCATTTTCTCGTCTTTGGGAGAAAGTCCAATTTCGGAAGCAAATAAATTGATATGCTATAATCTCATGCCAAAACAAACGGATAGTCACATAAACCTCTTTTATATTTCTGAGAATGAAGATAATTCGCTTCCATTCCATTTTGAATGCGCTTTGTCTTCTGTTTTAAATTTAGTTAATGTCAAGTTCATTATGAAATGCGCCAGAGATTTAAAACATTTTATTAAATAAGTTGCATCAGTGTCAATAACCCAAACATGGCTAACTATACAGATGGTCGAGTAATTTGTAATTTGGGGGACTGCACTGGTTTAATTTTTCTAAAAGGATTTTGATCACGGTTCTATTTCTCGCTCAAAATGTTCATTATATCTTTCAACAAACAAATCTGGGTGACCTGACACAGTTTACTAAATGACGTCAGCTATCTGCGTAAAGACTTTGAAAATACAGGAAATTGTAAGGGACTATCATTTCGTTTTGTTGGTAGTTGGCAAAGTGATAAATTAAGACTATATGACTCACCGCAAACGTACAACTTATTGGCAAAACTGGAGACATGAATTTGAGTAACAAAATTGTAGCTTTTTTGCTGTCATAATTACATCAATTTATGATCAGCATCAGATCTAAACCCCACTGGAATTCTTTATGTTTATATAAGTAGAGAGTTGGTTTGAGAAATGATTAATTGGCATGTCATTTGTATACGTGTTGCCAGCACTGACATGACGTGGAACCCCCGTCTTGAAATAAATGTATGGGACGGCATGGCATTCATAAAAAGCTTACAATCCTACCCAGGTTCCCCTGATATTAACAAGCAGGCACAAATAAAAAATATTATAATTCGGTGGAAATAATAGGGTATACTTTACCACTTAAACGTAAGGATTATTAGTACTGAAATCATAACCAAGAAAGTAAACCTTTCATGCTCTTACCATAGAATCGAGATGCCCCATTAAGAAAACCTTTTTTTGTGATATGCTCACATAAAGCTGGAGCTCCTATATCAATTGTCAGCACCACACAAAAAAGTTTGTAAGTTGTGTTTATAACATAATCTGGAGTCAAAATGTAGTTGACCGATAAACAAAAGTCAAATCTGTTGACATATATAGAAGAAACAAGCGACCATGATGTCATTTCAGAGCCAAATAAATCAACAACCAAAACGTGTAATTCTACTCTATTGCCCATTAGCTATGTCAGCAAGTAAGAGAAACTAACAAAGACAAAAGTGAAGGGTAAGGAGTCACAGTCAAGCCAAGTCAGAGAAAAGATTAATGAAAAACGAAGTGACACATATATATATACGTATTGTGTTGAAGTCGACTTCCGACTGCTACTCCTCTAAAACATATTACATCAGAATGAGTACATCAACTTGGAGGAAATAGTTCTCGCCTTCGAATTTCTAATGTGTTTTGTAAAGTCTGTGTGAAAACTGCAAACGCGTCAACTATTGTTTCGCATCATAAAAACTTTTTATGAGTCTACAGTCTATGAAAAAAAAATACGATGCCATAATGATAAAATGTTGCAAATTTTGTTTGTTTAAAGTTACACCATCTTCACCTCCCATCCATCTACTCTGTAACTAATCTCAGAGAGCAGTTTATTAAGTGTCTGGAATTGGCTGCTGCATAATGCTTAATAATTTTTGTAAACACTCCTTGACTCCTCTCATATCACCCTCGCACACTGTGATTACACTTTGAATGAACGAAAAACTAAGTTTGTGTTAAATTAACTATTTGTTTCCTTCATGATGGTGATGATGATGATAATATATTATGATGAGTATAAACCTTGAATCCCTCATTGAAGTATTAAATGCTTACATTCAATAGTGAATCTCATTTTACACAGCCAATCATAGCACCCTCCCCGAATAAATTATGCTTGCAAAGCTCGAACGCTTCAGCATTACGTAATTTTTTTGGATGATGTGGTATTAGAAAAGTTTGAAGCAACGTCTTTTACTTACTGTACTTGCAGATGAAAGAAGCAAGTCAGAAAACGTGTGATGTCTTTAAATTCTGCCTTGCCGTCGGAATCACCGTAACATTTTTATGTGACTTCCCATCCACGCAAGCCGCAAGTGATGGAGACTCTGGTAATGAGGAAAAGGGCTCTGGAACGCATCAAAAACTCCTCATTATCATGCTGGATGGGTAAGCTTATAATTGGAATTGATGTTGATAGGAGCAAAGCCGCATGAATATTAGATATAGGTACATGAGTCCCGATACCCTATTCCGCGGATGCAGATTGGATGTGTGGCGTGTGGCAGCGAGGAAAAGAGAGAGAAAGGAAGATTGTGGGACAAAGAACACGCACTCCTTTCCTTGTATTTGGAAAGTGAATGCTTCTTCAGATTTCAGAGTCGTCCTTTCATATCCACTAGTCATCACAAAAATGAAAACTGTTAGACACGGATCATGAACACTATGGGACTCCCTGTTTCCTATTATGAAATGCAAAGAGAATGGGTACATCACTTTTTACTGGCGTTTGCCGTTTTAGGAGAACAAAAGAATATCTAGCTTCCATAACTGTCATTATGTCACGTTCCCTTGTCACTCCTCTCCAGCCAGTTTCACTTTCTCATTCCTTCGACCACGTTACATTCATTTAGTCATGATGATTCACGTCTCTATTAGTATTGTCCAACGAAAATCTTCCAACCAAACGTTATGCAACCAAATGCTACTCATAATCACTTAAACTGGCTCAATATCTTCTGGCTTTGAGCGAAAGGTCGCTTACTCGCTGTTCTTGTCGGAGTCTCTGATTTTTTTCTTTTGCTTTTGGCTTCCAGACTCATGCTGGTAATGTTGATGACAAAGGGTATTATTTATTCTTGGACGTTTTGGTGTATTATAAAAGCTCAACAATAGTTGTGTGAAAACGGCACAATGAAACCACACGAGAGGGCTTTGGGCGTTTCCTAAGCTTAAGCTTATCCTCAAGTTAAATTAAATTGATACGGAATCCATTTTGGGGAGTCAGAGCAATAACCTCACACTATAGTCTTTATTGAATAATACTCCAGTGATGAATGAAATGCCACTCAGTCAATGTAGCCTGACGTGAGGGATTTGACGGTTGGCATTCATCATCAAAGAAGTAAACAACTTGTAAAAAAAGGCTTAAATCAGACAGCTACTTGCGTGAGCAAGGATTATAATGAAATTCATTTCTTTTCAATTTACTGATTGCTTCAAGTGAAATCCTTTGGCAATTTTGGAGGAAAAGGAGAGTTGGAATTTGCTACAGTTTTTATACTCTTTCGTGCAAATCTGTATGAAAAAAGGAGATAAGATGCACACTCGTTTATTTTCTCATTAAGGATGATTGGCTGATGGACTAATGTCATATTTTGAGTAATAGTCATTGACTTCCAGATTTAATGCGATAATGTATAATTTTTGCAGGTTCAGATGGGACTATTACAAGAGTCAAAAGGATGAACTGATTGCATTCCCCATGTTTCTTCAAGAGGGTGTGCAAGCGGAATGGGTGGAGCCCATTTTCCCCTCACTCTCTTACCCCTGCTGGACAACGATAAGCACAGGGGTGTATCCCGAAGTCCATGGGATAATCGGCAACTACATGTTTGACCTACAGAAAGAAGCCATGTTTGACTTATTCAATCACTCAACCACGAGAATGGAACATTGGTGGCAAAATTCCGAACCGTTGTGGACCACAGCTACAAGACACAAAAGAAAAACGTTTCTTCGCTACTGGTCTAGATGTGATGTAGCATTCGATCAAATTAAACCCGATACGTGTTCAGGCTTCACGGAAGCCAGGGGAGCAGCAGCAATAAAGGAAACTCTTCGCGTTGCTGTGGAGAGTTTACAAAAAGACTACGACTTAGTTATGGTATGAATGAATGTATTTCCTACTTAAAAGCATGTTGGAAGAGAGTCGTTCTAATTTCATAAAAGATAATTTCATGAACGTCCTACTTGCAGGTTTATGGTGAGCATATTGATAATGTTGGTCACAAGTTTGGTCCTGAGTCACCGGAACTAAAGCAAGCAATTCGTGATGTAGATAGTGCGCTATCAGACTTTCTCGATCATATGTTGGACACTGGCCTTGATGAAAAGGTTAGAGAAGCTTATTACCCCACCCAGGTAATTTGGGAGGAGGCCAAGGAAGACGATGGCATTAAGATTTTGTGTTAATTCATCCAATAGGTCAACATCGTCATTCTTGGAGACCACGGAATGAAGGGGGTGGGAGAAGGATCGAATGTAACCTACTTATCCTTGGATGATTACATAAATGCCACTGATGTGTATAAAGTTCTCGACAGAGGAGCTGCATTTGCAATAACGCCGTATGCAAAAAGATTAGAACAGGTATTGTTTGCTGCCATTGTGCTAATATGTCATCACGCGAAATTAATGGTATCATTCCATCTCATCAGGCGTAAGTCATGCTTGGTTTCATCCATTGTTCGACTTTCTATAGGTTTATGAAGGCCTGAAAGGAAAAGAAGGATTTGACGTATATCGTCGAGAAGAAATACCAGAACACTTTCACTACAAAGATAACAGGCTCGTCCAAGATATTTTAGTGGTGGCTCAGCCGAATTATTTTATTCGTGGACTTGCACAAAGCTCGAAACAGGTGCCCAGGGATCCGGCCACTGCTCAGTATTGGGGAGGAACTCATGGTTATCCCAATATGACAGAAATGCGTACAATATTTTTCGCCAAAGGACCAGGTAAAAATACACAGCTCACAGAGAGTTTCCTTGACAAATGTTACACGGAGTGGACTAAATTCTGAATTGCGCGTATTATTATTATAACTGTAGGGTTCAAGAAAGGACTCGTTCACCCCCCGATCCAATTAGTAGACGTATATCAAATATTTGCCCATCTTCTCGACATCCCTGCCAGACCACACAATGGTTCATGGACAAGAGTATCTGGAATGCTTACAAGCAGATCAGCTAGAGAGGCTGTTTGTGATTTATGTATAATTATTTTCACCATGTGTTTATCCTTATTTAACTTTGTACATTATCCAGGGACAATGCACACTTAGAAAAATGTTATCGATTTTTTCACTGTTTCAACAATCGTTACTTTTTTATGAAGAAAAATGTTATTTAAGCCAGTTCACAAGATCCGCTTCGATTACTATTTCGTTTATATACATAATATAGTATATATCTAATATATATATTGACATGATTCTAAGGGAACTTGATGAGATTATTTACCTGATTTGTTTTTCCGGTATTTTATGTTTATTTTAAGCCCCATTAGGCTTTCATTCCAATAATTAATGGGGAAGGGAGTACTATGCACAAGTACAGAATAAGAGTGGGTAATTTTTAGCTGCCGTTGTATCTACATTGGTTAAGTTTTAGATCGTCGTCGTCAGTCTTGAGATTATACCGACCCGACCATTTATTATTTGTGTATTCTTTCAACATTGTGTTCAGCTCTCATTACATTTACAAATATAGGGTTCATCCTGCTGCTATTTTACTAATGTGTCTCAAACGGCATCTTTAATATATTAGCAAATTACAGTGGGAAAAATAAGGTGAGGTAAAACTTTTAACTGCTAACACTTAAGTTTTAGGGTAGCGATTTGAGATTTTAAAAAATTCCTTACACATGTGGGATTTTACACCACCACTCCAGTCATAAAGGCAATAAAACTGACAACCATGTTCAGACAATAGAAATGCAATAATCATATTAACAAGATACTTACATACCTAGCTAAACACAGTAACTAACTAAAACTGCTGATTGAATATGGTATTTCAAGTATTTTCTGAAACTATAATTGGAAATGCTATTATTACTAATTTTCATTATACAATCCAGATGTCGATTAACCTACAACCGTAGGGTAGGCCTTGCTATATTGCCTTTGATGATATTCAAATCCCTGTGTCCTCAATAGACTTACAATAAACTAGTTTCTAACGTACTTACATCTAGATTACAAATCTAAGCAGCAGAATGAGTGTAGGCAATACTTTTTATTGTTTTTTGGTTAGCGTGTATGACCTGCAAACTGAAATGAACGGGAGCCCTTCCTGAACTTATAAGTTTGACAAAAAGACAAGTAAACGGGATACGATAATATGGCCTAGGAAGAAAGGTTGTAGTCAGATAGATCAAGGTGATGAAGGAAAATAATTATTGACGCCCATAAGATGTACAATGTACGTTATATTTGTGCCGTTACTTATGGAAAAACAAAGAACTGAGCCTTCATTTAGCAATAGATTCGTAAAGCAAAATCGTACGCAACAATAATATTGTAATGAGTTTAGATTCTTTAAATAATATTTTAAATTTTGAAAACATTCTTATGTTAGTTCGTCTCGTTAGTCAAGCAATGGACTTGTATGTTAATATTGTAAAATTGAATCTTTCACCAGGAAAAAATATGAATAGAAAACATAATTCACATTAGTCAATATTCACACATGTTTGAAGGAAATAAATTTTGGGAGTGCTTTTGAAGAATAGAAATAGTGATACATGCATTTGCATATATGTTATATTATGGTGTATGTGACAAACTGAATTTAAGAAAAAATATACTACTACTGGATCTGTTGTTCGATATATACAGTAAGTGTAATAAAGAGTACGTACTTGTTTTTCTTTAATTTTTAACCATCGACATGGCATATACTATGACTAATCTCGTAAGCGGTAGCAGCAGCAGCCAGGCTCCTTTATCATATTAATTTGCTGTTGTATTGGATTCTTACTCTTCAGGTGTGTAGTTTACTGAAACGGTAAAACTATATGGCCGTGTTTTAGTATGCAAAAGTTTATTTATAGGTTTTTTGGTTGTCATTAAACAAATTTCCTGCTTACCAAAATATATCCATGAATGAGATTTAGCAGTATGTAAAACAGCAAAGTGGGTGGGCCCCTACGCAGCACCGCATAAATGTAGTGTTTCCTCACAGAAAATGTTGGCATTCTAAAAAAATCGTCGTCGATTGGAATGCATCTAGAGCCCATTTGGGTAATCAAGACTATGGACAACGGAGTCAACCGTAATTGGCGATGGACATTATGGGTTTGCACAAATATGCACACATAATATGCAAATATAAATATAACTAGATGAAAATGTAAAAACCGTCTCCACAAATTTCATACTCTTACCTGCAATGTCCTGCCATAACTTTACAAAATACAGCTGGGGTACGCGAATTTCGGTGAAGTAGTCATTGTTTCTAGTGTCGTATTGTTGAAGATTCTATTAAGTGCTCCATATTAATTTTAACATCGATCAATTTTTTGGTAGACGATTAATTTGCAAGCAGACGTGGCTTTTTCTATTTCCATCCCGTCACAGTTTCTGTCATCATAATGTCTTGCCAAGCAATTTATGTGAGTAATGAAATAAACATACTAAAGCACTATATCTGTCTGTGACGTGCATGGGATTATGTGGGCAGAATCAGACTGATTCGCATGAAAGTTTAGTGATCTATAAACCATTTAAGCTGAGCTGAATATTGTGTTGATATTGCATGTAATTGCAGCACGAAGCTATTTTGTTGATCCAGCCACTTGCTAATCCATCCTCCAGACGGTATTGGCCGTATAATTCAGTGAATGGCTGTATGGAAGGTTTATGTAGGATCTTCGAGCAGTATCTCAAAGTGAGATCTGGGGACGATTCCAATGTTGTCACTGTAAGGTATGAAATTGCGGATATTCTCAACTGGATTGACTCGCTACCGGATTTGGCGTGTGTAGTGTAAGTTACAAACTTAAACTTATTGAATTCTTTGGAAATTTATCGGTGTTGGATGTTAGATCGTGGAAATTTTATGTCATTTATCACCTGCACATTTCGCCTCTTTTGTAACTTTTAGAAAACGACGGTCCGATGGGCAATTTATCCCGTGTGCTAAGGCCTGGATCAAGGAAAAAGTGTACTTGCACTTATACGAGCAGGCCCATAAACACAGTTGAACATCTAAATTAGTTCGTTACATCAGAACTTTTTAACTACCACTTTAATTAAGTCCTTCACGAAATATATGTGCGACAAAAGTAAACCGAAATAAAAAGATTTAAAAACAAACTATGGATTCTTGTACAATTAATAGACATTTATTTTATGATCGAATATTCCAATTGATACAGCTACACTAGTTTGTAATTGATTAACTTGATGACATACGATGGTTATAGATGCCTTCTTTCTATGCATACACATTCATACATTTTCCTATCACCAGTTTCTGCTGACGTTGCAAAATAGGTAGGCTTTACTATGGCATCGACAAGTATAATATACTAAAAGAAAGGCATACACAATTGTCGCTATTTGGAACAAACAGTCATTAAAAATATCCCCATTTTTGCACACATCATTATAATCCTAAAAATAATTCTGTCTACGGCTAAAGATTTCTAAACTACAGTAATTATATATTGTATACCCAAATTTATTACAAACACCATAATTTGAAGTAGTAGTGGATGTACCTCATAAACCCTAAAAATCTGAACGATAACGCTTATCTTAAAATCACATTTCTGATAAGCATTTAAAGAAATTCTTATTGATATACTATTCATATAACTCTAACTAATAAAGTCTACGAAGAAAGAGGGAGGTTGTCATATTGTTCGCCCAATAACACAAGTTAAAATTTGATCAACATGGATTTGAAACTGACAAGGTGTAAATATTGGACACCGGGCGAAAATTCCAAAGTTTCAGGAGTGGTCAAAGGAAAAGTTACAAAAGGTAAAGTAGAAGTTTGACAGATATTAGGTATAGATAGACTAGGGAGCAGTTATGCCCCGGTTCAAATCTCAATAAAGTAACATATAAGAAAAAATTTCGATGTAAGTAATTCTATTTTTATCAGACGTTTTATAGCTTCTTATTTACAAGTCATTTATTATAAGATAAAAATGTCGTTTACATAAATTCAACCTTTCAACCACACTTTTTACACATAAACAGGATGAGGAACATTTCATAAAGTGTTTTTACTTCAGTTAGCTACTAAATTGCGTTTACCATTTCGTTGTCTTCCATTTTTTACATAATATATTCATCAGTACCAGGTTAAAATTATTTGTAATTTATCGCACCGTAACAAAAACAGGTGTATTTATTCGTTTATGTAAGTATGTAACTATACTAAAGTAATAGTCGTTACATTTTTCATTTAATTTCGTACCCATCATGTCCAACACAAATAAGATTTTAAAACAATTTCAATATCGCCACCAGTTGTCTCATCATCTATGTTGCAGCTGCTGTGGTTTCAAAATTTACTTTTACCATGTTTTCAAAACAATGACTGTGGCCTATAAAATCTCATTGAAGCTAACTTTATATTATCCATAGAAGCCTAATTCACACTAATGCTTATAATCAGATAAGTCATTAAGTACAATTTATGATTAACTGAACAAGTCTCTCCACATTTAATCAAAAGCTTGACGGAATTTCGTGTATACACATATCAAACAAGAAGGAATTTACCGGCAATATAATTCAGTTATTCCGAGATAAAATCGAATTAAAAATGAATCAGTTCCTATTGCTACCGACATTAAAAATTTGAAAGGATTAACAAGCATTAAGGAAAACCATCGTATTTCCAATGCATAGTTATTAAATTAACAATAAAACTGCAGGTCTATCATCTACTTAATTGTGTAGGCATGTATGTACATAACGTTACTCTATCTACTGGCTCTAAAGACTAACACCACCAAACTTCATATACTGACACGACCAAGGTGAAGTTTTACTCTCTCAAAATCAACTATTGATAGTAACGTAAAGGGGAAATGCAATATTGAGCTTATGGGTAGTTAAAGGTAACGAACTGAATTATATGCAAATCGTTAAAAGGAATCGTTAAAAGGAAACGTGAAATACTATGTAACTGAAAGTTTTATTTCCTAAAGGTAGAGTGGAGCCTAAGTTCTGTTTTTTTTGGAAATAGTACACCCGATTCTTCAAGTTTTGTAATGTCTTTAATGTAAGAATAGGAATGTTGAAGCTCGTAGTTTACTGTTTTTTAGCTTATAGCGTTTGAACTATGTCATACTTCTTTCTCAAGTCAATTTTTTGCGTTTTTGGATCCATTTTCTCCTTCTTTCTTGCTGCTAGCATTGCTCGCATTTCCTGAGCAGTCATGTTCAAATCCAGTCCATTAGATGCTTTCGTTCTTGTTGGCTGCAGCATTGGAGTTGGTGAGGGGGACGCGGAACTGCCTGGTGGAGTGGGAGAGGCTCCAGTGGAACTAATTTCGTCCTCCATCGAGTTGATGTACCCGTTATGCTTCCCTTCCTTTGTCAGCGAATTGTTTTTACTCTGCAATTTGAAATAAAAATATTACATTAAATCATCTCCACAAAAGAATGTACAACTGAAAACTAGGCCCTCGAAATTCATTAATTGCTTACTACTACCATCCCCTTTTCCCAATGTTTTTATAAGAGGCAACTACGCTAATATACGAAGCAATTTTCCTATTCAACCAATCGGCCTAAATGCCGATTGTAATCATTTCATCAAACACAAACGTTGCTTTGAAGAGTTCCTTCTTGCTTGCTCCAACCTACCTTCCGAGGAATTTCTATACAAGCGTCAATTAATTAATCCCCACCTCGACACTCGTTGACTGATAATAATGTAATTTCCTCTTGTATTGATTGATTGAAAAAGTAAACTTGAAAGCACGAACGGATTGTATGGAGGTGTACTGATAGCAGTAAGAAACTCAATACAACATTCGTCCCACTTTTCGAAGCCACACACGTTATCAAATTATTTATCAATGACGTTGTGTGGTGTGGCAAGTTTCCTTTGTTGAAAACTTTTACTACCTACCTACTACTACTACAACTCATTCACCAGTCGTAAATGGAATATTGAATTCAAATTAGAAGGACATATGTGACCAAACTACAAATAATATTGATGAATGTATTTGATAATAGATAGATTATGTGGCTCACACTTCGTGTCTAACGTTGATGACAGTGGTGGTGACTGCTGAGCAAGTTTTTCCGTTCACGAATTTCATGCAGTGATCAACAAACAACTGAATAAGTTATGTGATGTTCGGTATCATTTGAAAAATCTTCACAACTAGGAAAAAAATTCAGGTGTTGATTTTTATGAGGCAGGTGCAATACAACGGAAGTTAGTATTATCCAAGGATGCACTCGCTTGTTCCTTTAGATTTTGCATAATGTATGCAAACAATTTGTGAATACGAAACGAAACAGGGTGCGCTTTTTCAAAATTTTACCACTGATGATGACTGATGTTTATCAGAACAATGAAGAGAATTCATGTCACAGGCGTGGTGACTTGATACCATTTTTTACTAACAGCTTCCTCTCAAACACTTCAAATGCGAATGGATCCACTTGACAAGTGCGAGAAGTGATAATGTGATGCTTATATTAAACGAAATTCAGGCTTAGTCTTTTGTTGATGACTTGACAGTCGTAGAAAAGTACGGCAGTGTATAATTAAGCAATCGATGAATGGTTCATTAATTTCACTCTCACTCATTGAAACCGCAATTATTCGTTGGTGTTATTAAAATGGATATATTTGGTTTGATGGTTTATCACCACTGTTTCAACAAAAATACTGCGGACAAAAACAGTATCGATTCAGAATGATTTCTTTGCTTAGGGTTAGAGAAGGTGCTAAGAATTTGCATAAGTCGCGGAGAAGGTATTTCGTTGCGTAAGATTTTGTAAGCCCGCACGTACACTAGGATCGGTGCGGTATTAGGTCATCAATCGAAAAGCCTTAGAGCATTCATGCTTGAGAGATTTAGAAATTAAATTATAACAGCGTTCCCTTTTATGCAGTAATAATTACGTATGATATGCTCAACTGTTGGGTTGACTGCTAGTAGCAATTTCATGATTATTTCTGACATGCACATTGTTCGTCTCAATTTTATAACGAGGTTGACTACAAACTGGCGTCCTTAAATCTCAATGCTGCCTTACGAAACTATATCTATATTGAGCTGAGGTGCTGACAACAGATTTGTGGATGCGTGTGTATTTTTTACAACTCATAAAAACATTTACGGAACCACAGCCGCAAACCAAACCAATATATGTTTTTTTTTACGATTCGAGGAGAAATGCTTTATTGTTTTGTTAAGTTCATTAAGGCTGAACTGAACATCAGTTACTGCAAATGGTAAATTTGAGCATATTTACATACTATTTATAAATTATCCATGTTAGTCGTCGAAGTTAAGTCAGTTGCCTTCAAATATTAATAATTTGCTCTACTAAACTTCAGATAATAAAACTAGCAGGCTTATATCATTCAGGAAAATATTATTTGAATTGCCACAGGACATAGGTACGTATGTACATCAGATGCGATTTATCAGATAAATAACGTAATATAGCATGATTGTTACGGTGGAAGCTTAAACCAAGCCAATTTTGATATCGCTATTTTTATCCACACGAATATAATGGTAATATAAATCTCAGTAATGTAGAACAAGATGAATTCCTTTTCGGTCTTGAGTAGCTTGTTCATATACTAAAACTATCATATTCATTAGGTATTACAGACTGACTGCTTACAAAAACAAATTATATTATCAAAGTTTATGCATTTAGCAAAGAGATGTTTTACAGATTTATTGATTTGCTCTGATTTTAGCCATTGCGTTTGAACGTTTAGTGATCTAAAACGATTTTGATGAGCAGTTTTAACAATAATTTTCAAGGGCTTTAATGTGTTGACTATTGTGTCAATACGATAGAAACGCAACAAACAAGTTGCTTACATGAAATAACAGTAAGTTTTGGACTGTGTGTATCATCTAAAATGCATGGAATGCATTAGTTTCATCTTAGCGCATAAGGAAGCGAATCTAATAATTTTATAGCATTAAAAATGATCTGGATCTAGACATAATATCATTTTCGATAGTTGAAATTGAAAAATGAGATGCCAGTTTGTTTAGACGTTTAAATTACCAATCCAAATCAACACCCACCAATTGTCAATGGACGATATAAAAATGACATGAAATGAAATTCAGCTTCCATCTTACAACACGAAAATTTATTGGTCGTACTACATCTCTCAAACTGACAATAATATCAAGCAAACTGCGTCGCAACTGTTGCACGTCTATGATTACCGTCTACTCCTACTCAAATCCTCATTACAGGTTCTACCTACAAGCTCATCAATCACTGCAGTGCACGCTACCGTTCCCCCTCTTTCAACTGTTCTAGTTTGATTCAAAAGCACTCCCATTTCTCAGAAAAAACCAGCTGGAACTTAAACTATCCAATATTTCGGACACGCAATCAAACTTTAAACTTTAATTACCTAAATACATGCACCAAAATTCGTAACAGCTTTGCTCTACAACGTATCACATTGTCCGTTAAATCAGTGTTTGTTAGTATAGAGGGGTACTTTAATATGACATGTTCATACATTTTGTTGATTTTTTCGTCTCATTTTTTAGTATTTTTTAATATCCTCCGCCTCCTACTCTACAGTCGCTTATAATCACTACTTAATTCACTTTCATCATGATATTATGACACATGGCACAGTGCTGAGTAACAATCGTCTTGCATCCATCCATACAGAAGAACGCCTTCAGAAAATGGGTGTCAATTACCAATTTTAAAGCTTGAATGAAGCAGCATACATTGTGGGGGAAAGAGTGGTTTAAATTTGAGAGAAGTAGCGATCTATGTGGTTATTGTTATATCACATGCGTATAATATTCGTCAAAACAACGCTCAAGGGTTTAATTTAGTAACAATTGACAAGGAATATAATACATGATGCTTCAAAAATGCTTAGTTATGAGTGCAACGAACTTTCGTCAACATTATTTCAGTGTTTCCCCATCTATACGCACACATGTACATGCTAATATGGGGCATAGATCATTATCCCTCTTCAAACGTCATAATCAAAACGTCCAGTCCGTTCAAACCAAATTTAAACATTTCCCTAATTTCGTCTAACTTCTTAATTGTCAAAGTTATAATATATGTTGCATGAAAAATAGCAATCTATAAGCTCCACAATACGCCATGTTTTGTTGAATACAAAAATGGTGCCACATCACACAGACTCTCCTACAAGGAAGCGTACTACGTGCTGAAGAATATTTTTAAAATTTATGCATGTATGTACAAATGGTTTTTTGAGTCGTGTTTATCAGTACTCACTCACAGCCACTCACCTCATTCCTAATAGCTAATATAATGGTACTAAATATGTAATTTTCGAGGTATTGTCATCTGTGAAAGGATTTGTAAAAAATCACTCGCAGAGGCAGACAAGTGTAATCATTTGTAAACGTAGGATTATTCAGCATAATATAACAACACAACAATCATTTGCCGTTGTAGGCTTATGATCAATTGGCATTAGTGAAGATTTCATATCATCGATCTTCTCTAGACAATTCTTACACTTAGACTGGGAAAGACAATTGTCAATTTCGTAGTGACGTGGTTGCATCTTACTTTCATTTATTTTGTACACAAACAATACCCCCTCCTCCGTAACAGATATACGCATTTATTTATGGCTGGTTTTTGTAGTCTCTGACTCAAGCTTCTTGTCAATATCACAAGAGTCAACATTGTCGAGAAGTGAATGCCATGAGACTTGTTGGAGTAATTCACATAAGTTGAATTAACATAGGATGTTGTTGTTCCCTGAAGATGCTTTTCACACGTATTAAAGCCTACAGTTTCATACACACTTCAATTGGAGGAATTCATACCTCTTCAAGCTTCAGTTTCTTTATTGACTTCTCGAAAGCAATTATGCGCTTGTTATCTGCAAACTGCTAATTTGTATAGGCGCTAGTTCGCGAAATGCTATGCAAATTCGCTGAATTATATCAAATGCACGTACGTATATTATGTCATAAGCACAAAAATTAGTTTTTGTATGCTGTACGTTTCCTAAGTTGTTACATCTTCTAAATTCATACTTACAATGGTGTTTCTAACCACTATGTGCGTTGTTAACTCTTTATATGCGATATAAGTTTCCTAAGATATTTTACCACATAAGAAAACAACGCAAATTTGTGTTACGTAAGTGTATTTCTACTGATTTTATGTGATATATAACTTTTAGTTACGTGTTTTATACTCGATATTCTCAGACTGGGAGAGGGGTTCAGACAAGATGATATGACTCACAATACTATCATATCGTACCATGCTAAAAAAGACTTCAGTTGGGAAAACAGGCATGAGTATGCTGCACCTCGTCATCGTTTACATGTGGAATTGAATAAGGATAATGATGCAGTTAGCTAATTATATATGGAAATGGAGATAACCTTTTATACCTTTCGTGAGAACTGGAGTAATGTGACTTTCGATGCAGTTCATGGGGCTTGCAGCTTCCCTGGCCAAAGGAGTCTTACTCACCCAAACTTTGCATTGTTGGCAATACTTTTCTATGAATAATTGGTGTGATTTTATTGTTTCGCCAATTGGTAGTATTTCTAATTAAATTAAACAGTAGGTTAGATTTATGACTCTTTGTTCCAATGGAATTGCTCACCAAAATTAACATTGTCTAATTCAATTGTACGCAGAACTGGCCCAGCTACAGTTCTGGAGAGCCTAGGAGTCAACTGCGTAAATTCATTGTTGTTCCAAACTAAGAGCATATTTACACAATGGCATTCAAGTAGTTGTTTCCTAGCACGTTCCTTTCCTCTAGCTAATTGCTCAGCTAATAGTTTGCGTGGTGTGTGATGATAATGATCGTCGACTCTAAAGAAATAAAGTGGTAAGGCGTGCATGCACACTTATTCCTTTTGCGTAGGCATTTTTCATGGAACTTCTTCATCGGCTTTGACGCAATGCTTGAGTTGAAAAATCGAGATTGAAAATAGTCTGCTCAAGTACACCACATGAAACTCGCCTACTTTTGATGCATGACTAATCAGCGATGCTATTCTGGTTTTCACATGGCTCAATGTCAATGCTCATAGCGTCACGCAAAAGAGGTTTATACTGTAAATCAGGACGTGTATGCGTTCATTAAATACCTAAATAGGTAGAAAATGCATCTGCATATATGACACGAAACTTTTTGTACTCATAATGAAGGATAAAATAGTTTGTCGTTGTCACACAGGAGTTTCCTGTATAATACATGTGCGAGAAATGCATTAAATGTGATACACTAACAACCACTAAGCTAGAAATAGGCTTTTGTCGTCGGTTGACAATACCGATCAATTAATTGATACAGCAACGTCTACTTAAAATGCTACAAAAAACTGTACTGCTGCACATTCGTACAATTGATGTTTTCACAGAAAGAAAACGTATTGGTTCGCTTGATTTAGATAAGTACACAATTTTTCTGAGATGAACCGCAATAATATGCTATTTGTGTTGTGTCCATTGTCAAAAATCATGACGACGTTACAGGCTCATTGAACCACTTCCTGACTCCGATTAAAAGTAATGCGACGCTATATTTGTTTGTAAAAAGTAATTGAGTCATGCATTAGGAAAGAAAGGGTAAGGAATGGACCATTATCTTAGTCTGTTATCTGCTGGCCTTCTTCCACCAACCATGAACATGCTCGGCTCAAGCTGCCATTATTAACCAACTACAGAGTCTAGTCTAAAGTACAACAGTCTTGGTTCATGATTTCCCTCTTGGTATCTCATAATTAGTGATAGAAAATAAATACATGCATCTTCACTTTCATGCAGTGAACAATCATACATGTGTTCAAATAAAATAAAAAACGATACCAAGGTTTCTCCAGCTCCCATTTCTCTTGCCTTCATCCCTATCACGCAACACTCATTTTTTTGCGAAAATGCACTCTAACCATATTCAGTAACATGGCTTTGTCACTTTGTCTGACGTGTAGTGACTATCACACAAAATAGTTTAAATGAGAGTACGTGTAAGAATTCATCCATGTGATGTGATGTTTCATGGTCATTAATCAGAATAAAAATCCTATATTTGACCTGATTTTTACATTTTCATACAATTTTCACGATTCGTGCAAGGATTTTTAAAGTGTATCGCCCTCAACGTACAACATGGCTTCACAATCGCGAACAACGTGCATACACAAGTCTCTGTGAGAAGTCTGAGATATCCGTCAATTCTTCCCGTACAGAATTAAATCTATTCTTCAGACATGAATCACCTCTGCTCTGGAGGGTGATTAAGCGCCCAACAAAACATCCATCCATCCATCTCCCTTCCTGCTACCCGATGAAAAACTTAACATTTACAAAACCTGCAGAGATAGCACAGATTAATGGCTGTTCCATATTCGGACGGTGTAAGGTTTTTAAAATGATCTTGTAATGTCTCTCAAAGAACATGAGATTTCGCGAGGAGAAAAGTGAATGTTAATGATGTAGGAGGTAAAACCGTGATGGTACATGAGCCATCAGCATTAATGGTTTATCTTGATCTACACCATGTCCTTTGTTCAACTGATGAATAATGTCTTCAGTTGAGTCATTCCGTAATTTCTCATTTGTATGTATTTTTGATAGCTCACTGGATCTAAATCTAGTCCTACGCTGAGAAACGTATCTAATAATACAAACGCATGCTGCTCCAAATGTTACCTAAATACATAATATAAGTGCATAAACATTTCACATTGCTCCAACTCATTTAGTAACCATTTTGTAATTTCCTACCAATCAAATCAATCAAGAGCAGGCCCATGTTGCCAATTTACTTGTAATCTTGATTTCGAAAAGAATGAGAGAACCAGAACAATGCATTTTATATGCGTTCTTACACCAGAGAAAAGATAAATATGCAAGGTCTTGACTGGGTTTAATCAGATTTCAAAGAATTTTTGACAAACACACCCAACGTGCATTAATTTTTTTGGTTCGAACACTAATGGGAAGCTGGATGAAAGAAAACATTTGCATCAGCATAGTAGAAATGAATCGAGTTCGTTATGATTGAATGATGGACTAAACAATCGATGAAAATAACAATACTGTCTGCACGCTCCATTCAATGAGCCGTGAACCGTAAAAAGCATCAGCAGTCAGCAAAGCTCAACAGTTAAACTCTTTTTTTTTGTGGCGTATTGATGCCAGCATTGATAGCGAAGGTCAATTAGTGATCAGAGATGTTCTGACGTGCTTGGATAATTAACATATATTGAATTACAATTTCAACCGTCTTCGTCAATCCAAATATAGTTAACTTGAGTACAATAAAGAGTAATAATAATAGCAGCATTCATAAACTGCTTTCAAGCAGCTAGTATTAAAAACAACATAATTAAATGCAAGCTAACACCAACCAGACTTTAAAACATGTATGTTTAACCCTGTAAATCCACAAATATCAAGACTTTTTTGACGTAGACCAGTCCTATTGTAAAAAGTACGCACCAAGATCAGTAATGTATGCCTCCCTATTATTAGGATGACATAAGGTAGGCATGAAATTAGAAAAAGGAAACCCGGATGTTGTAATCACTCCTTCGGAATCATTGTACGCAGAAAGCATTGTGTTTAAACATATATTTGCTATCGGGCATTCGCCAGCCAGGTGCAAGACTAAACGTTTTGTTACACACTTGCACGCAAATAATGAGTTTTTCCTTTCTAAACTTGAGCCAACTCTCCCCTATTTTGTGTAATTGTAACTATTTTTTTTAAATCTAATATCGTCTTGGGGGAGTAATAAAATCTTTGCTTAAATGTAATATACCTATTGTATAAATGTTGCTCGATAGAAACAAATTAAAAATTGAGTGAGTGTAAGTAACCAGTTGGCATCCTGCCTCCGAGCGCAGTAAATTCCCTTTTAATAGAGCCGTCTCTTGCTCAACAAATCAGCGTGGAAATATGGACTCACTCAGCCAGGTTTCTCGCTCATTCATTCAACTTATACTTGCCCATATATGACTCATTGAATGATAGAGGAGGAAATGTGCAATGCGCAATAATAACGTATGAGAGCATGTAAAAATATCCAGACATTGTGAGAAGTAGGTCAACAAACATTGCTATAAGCCAGTTGGTAGATAGGGAGTATGAATAACGTTGTGATTTGTGCAAAGTACGAGATGACTCTGCTAATTCGAGAACATTTTTAATTACAACGATAGAATCGAGCATAAGATACGAGTATAGCTTAATATTTTCTGATTGAGTGGAGAACATGTACAAATAATTACACGCTGTATCGACACCCAATAATTTTTTTTACATGTTAAGGCGAACAATCCGCCAATATCCAGCAATTAATATTATGATTGAGATTTTCTACATTAAAACGCCCCCATCTGACATTGTAAAGTTTCGTGGTATCATCCCTCATTCACGTATGCTCAAGAATCCATACCGATTTATATTTCGTTCATGTTCATCAAAATTTCAACCTCCCATCACCAGATTTTTCATCCGCCTACGAAGTCAATTCGTGCCGTGTAGAGGTTTTTTTTACTTCATAGACCCTTCATTATGTAAAAAGATATTATGAAACGTGATATTACCAGGCAATACGCCACCAAATCACTATCGCCATGCAGTTCCGCGTCAGTTTCCCCGGAATATATAATCAACTTGAATATTATTCACAAAGCATTTCATCTCCGACCTGAATGCTCATTCCACCTCATACATCATTCATTTCGGAATATATTCATCCATCAATCATATTATTCATTGCATCAATACTACGTACATTTAGAACGGCAGATATAGGCAAGTGTCAATATTTAAATAAATATGGGATTAGGTAACAAGATAAAAAGCATATCGTATCACATCCCAGCCCGTCATTTCTCAATTGCTCCAGTTGCAGTCCCAGCTTTTCACTTGGCACATCAATGAATTGAAATATTTTTTGGTAGAGAATTGACGAAAACATACGGAATTTATCAGAATACAATGGTACCATCAGCCCCTTGTCAGCTGTCGCAAAATATACCTTGTCGATTTGAGTGTTGATGGAAAGTGATCTGTATTCCGTGCAGAAAAACTAGATAAAAGTAACTTAAAGAGGTTACTGCAAGGAAGAAGCTCATTTTATGGATGCTGTGCAAAATGCTAAAGAGCAGAGATACAAGGCTTAGTAAAAGTAGTGGGTGCATTATAATGGTGAATTATATTGTGTCCGTAGTGTTATCTTTACACTTTTATGACTCTTATATAAGCAATCCACAACCCTTAGCCATAGGTATATGTTTCCGATTGGATGAGTTTCAATTGCAACTTAACTGCCACCTTCCTTCATATTTCACGTTGTGCCAAACCGATATGCGATATACTATATATTTACGACTTCTCAGTGGGAATAGGGTGCGCAAATAATGATGCAGAATACGCAATCCGTTCTCATACATAATTTATTAACAGTCTTTTGATATGAGAAATATGTTGGTCTCTTTATCAAACAGGGAATAGCCACTATCAAGTTTTGAGTCCCAAAATTTTCTGCCATAAAAGCTACACATGCATGTACGACAACTGTGTCTGCATTGTACTTTTCCCCGTCCATATGCGTGCTGCCGCGGAAGTAATGTATTATATCATTGTGATAGTTTCCCATTTTTTCGTCTGTACACAAGCATGAAATCAGTCAACGTGGGAACGTTGGAGGCATTTTGTTGTTAAAAAGTCAAGTCATCTCTTCAAGTCATCATCATCATTATGATCATCAACATTATCATTTCTTCACAAAAAAGTAGTCAGCTTTTGATCCAATCCAGCTGATGGTTTCACGCAACCCCAACTTGGAATGCCAGTTGGTCACGACTCCCTTTCTTTACATTTTGAAATGGTGGTGATGTGAATAGGGAAAAAGCCAAAAAACTAATATATTACCTTGTCCATTCCTTTCAGAGTTAATCACATCCTATTTGGATATAATATTCAACAGACAGAAATATTTCCGTTCACTCTTCCTTGCAAGCTTTTTCTAACGTCAAGCGCTTGCTCGTTTTTCGCCTTCGAGGCGTTTTGTTTCAAAGAGTATGTTATGTAAGGCATTTCAGCTTGATTTTATCCAGCCTGGATCATCTAACCTGACTTTTAAGTGCCCTTTGGTGCAATGGAGTATTATGGTATGAAATTACGCAGCCTAGTTTCATTGTGCACATGTACGCTACAATGGATGCTGTCCGACACTCAACAGACTTGAGCATTTAATCTGTTTTATACAATATACAACGACACGACCCATAAAGTGCAATGAAGTCGTCTGTATGTAGCATGTAAGCTTTTCATTACCCTTCTGTTTTTAATCACAACTACGGGTAGTAGTAGTATCCAGTAATGACCAGTATCGTGTAGATTAGTCTTTCGAAGGAATGATTGCCAGCTAACTACAAAAACCAAAAGCAATCGAAATTATCACCCAAATAAATGGTCTTCATTAGTACAATAGTACAGACATGCACCAATATTCCTATAAAAATGCAACTATGTAACAATTCGATCCATGGAATACAGTGGCTTGGAGAAAAAAGGAGTTCAACTGTTTATGTCAAAAATTGGTACCTTGTTAAAAAACTGTAATTGCAAATCCCTCCATTTCTGGCTATCACTAAAAATAATTAAAATCCATGTGACTGTCGATTGAAATATGTCCACAAACTATGTTTGGTTCCAACTGCTGAGAATAGTAGAAACGAAATTAAATGCGATACGTGATTAGCGACACTATAAACATAAGCAATAGCAACGTTACTTAAGTTTTACGCTAATGCAGTATAGATCTGATATGAGTTACAAGATTTTAACAGCGTTCATCCACACAAAGTTTTCAATAAGGAAGATGCTTTTGCAATGTATCAACGAGGAAATATTTATAACCTCAGAATTTTCTAATTGTAACTGCTGCCACGGCCTAGACCAAAACCATTTCTATCAGTATGCCTCCGCCTATTACATTGCATCTTCAATATTTCGTATTCACCTTCTTAAGGGATAATTTTCCCCCAACTATTTGAGAAAATTTGGGAATAATTACTATTTCAGGATGAAATGATTTCTTGCGTAATGAAAACAGCTTAATTGTGAAATAACACATTATTTTAATACTATCATCTTCAAAGAATCACTGGCATCTCCTACATTAAAATTTGAACTGTGAACGAAAAAATAAAGAAATCTAGCGAAAAAGACCTGGTAACATGGAAGCGTGTTGTAAAAGTTTCTATGGCTCATCACGTATCCACGGCATATTTTCACAATATAATGAAACAGATGAAAACATTATCATTAGCTGTGGAAACAACCATATCATGTCATAATCAGTTTTTTATCAGCAATACATACATAAGAAGTGACAACTGCATCTAATCAGCAGCTTCCAATGTAGGACTTGCAAGCGCATTTGGTTTATACAGGGACGTGACATGCAGAGACGATGTCAAATAGTACGCATTTACGTATTTTATTGGTTGGTTTTTAAACGAAGGCGAGATTAAGGGCAAAGCAAAGCACTCCGCATTGGCGTTATAGTATGTGAATATTTAGGCAAATGTAATCAGCCAAATTATAATCGTTTTTATTGAGACAGGGGTAACGTTACTCGCTACAAATACTACGATTTGTTTTTACCGGCACATGTAAAATACAACAGTGTCGTCTTGTCAAAACTGTTAACTGTGTTCAAGTCAAGTTTTATTTTGCTGACCAATGTAATCAAACCGACCTAACGATGACCTTAAACTGATGCTTAAGAGTTTAAAAATAATTTCTTTATAAGCTTTCCTAACGAGTATAATAGCTATACAAATACACTGTATAAATAAAACTAATATTATACTTATCTCAAAATAACATAACAATTTAAGAGCTTAAATGTTAGAATGCATTACAAGGTAGACAGCACGATTTCATCAATCTATTGGTTACAAAGCGAGCTAATAATACAAATATGTTGGTTCCAATAACTGTTTATTGGATTACCAGTACGATTACAGTACCTCAAAAGTTATACAATGTTACCACCTACAATAATGATTTGAACTGAAAAAAGTCCAAGGTAAAATATGGCAACCAACCATCCTCTGTGTAACCAACACATAATGCATAATCAACAAAAGTTTGTGCAGATAATAGCATCATTCAACGTATTGAATGTATGAGAAAATTTGATGCCGTAGTGAAAGACATTTCACTTCTATATTGTATAGTATCATCATCATCGTCCCAACCAAATTACCGTCATCGTCTGTCAAAACGAAACGAAAATGCCTACATGCTCAATTGCTGTGTGAAAGATTGGCAGCAATGATATAATACGGCATTGTTAACAATTCTTATATGATGCATTCATCATGAATATCTTCGTGTAACTGACACTTTGAAAAAATGAGGAATTGGGATTGTGTTTTGCAAAAATCTTGTGGTATCCCATATCCTCGTCACAGACAGTTAGTAGTAGCTGCATTAAAGCATTCTCAACAAAGTCAGCAAGCTGCATTTTCTCGCCGACGATTAATAATACAAATATGAAACCCCATATTACTACAGTATAAAATTGTCATGAATTTGTTTGTTAGCTCATAAATACACTAACAAGTCCATGTGAAGTAGTGAGCGCATCACTACAAAAAAGAAAAATTGGTCAATCCATACAAAAAACTAACGGAACGGAGGTAGCTTCTTCTATAAGTAATCAATGATTAGAAGAATCCGTTGTAAGAGTACTTTTCACAAAAACATATTCGTGTGGACTATTAATTTTAAAATCAAGAAA